>JAHPZR010011703.1:0-21731 GCA_019787425.1 Platygyra sinensis
CGCCGCTACGCGTATCGTTTTTTAACTCTTCTCTCCTCTCCTCTTGGTGTTTTAAATAGTTGATAGAAAACGATCTTTCGTGTTTGATATACTTGTTCCAATTCTTGATAACTTCAGTATTGAAGGGTAAATACCGCTTGTAAATAGAGCTAAAATACTACAGAAAAGTTTTTCGTTCGGTTTTGTTCCAATAAAATTCAACTCATGCAATAGAGACGCAAAATGATTAATCTATCTTATCATTTAAATGAGCTTTCTTGGGATGCCTCATATTTACTACTATTAATCTTCTAGCATACCGAGAACAATTTTAGAACACCGTTAACTTTACATCACAAGGTCCTCAAAATGTCGTTTATATCTCGTTTACTTATAATTCTCTATAACAATATGGGCTACAAAGCAAACATACTCCGGAGAAAAAACGAAAATTGTTTTCTCGCGGTAACCCTTTTATACTGCGTTTTGTTCAAAAAGAATTTTTCTAGTTTTCTTCTGTTTCTTTACATAACATCTGCCTTGCTGTCTTAGCGACTGCCGTGCGAAGCTCGCGAAGACGCCAGCAATACAAAAATGGATTGATGGATGAATTCATGAATACTGCTATAAGAGCAAAGTGCCATTCGCTTTCCCAGACCTTTGTGGAGAGTCCAAGAAGAGTTAATAATACATACATTGGAAAATAACATATAATCAAGACTATAAAAAAGACAAAAGTGTTCATTGCGCTTCTTTTCAATCGCGTTACGTTTAAGTTGTTTCCAGCGTCAGAACTTTGCACTGCCTGTTCTTGAGCGTAAATTTGTAACTGGTGTCGACGAATATAACAATAAATTCTGATAAAAGAAGCCATACAAATTAAAAGGCAAATAGTAGTAACAATGGCCACAACAAAGTTGTGTACACGTGGATGCCTAAAGCTAAGCCCCGATGAAAGGAAGTTTATCAACCATATAATTGCTAAAGTATATTTAACACGGGATTCTGTCACTAAAGTAACATATCTCATGTGATAGTGAAGAGCCAGAAGTCGATCCACAGTGATGGCTGTTATTGTCCAGAGAGAAACTCCACATAGAGAATACCCCATCATCACTGCTGCATGCTCTACGAAACGGTCTTTTGTAAGTCGTTCAGCAATATAGATCGGTTGAGCAATGACACCAACAAGAAAATCTGAAACAGCGAGACTGCAGAGCATAATCATGTGCGGCGACGAGCGAATGGAAGGCGTTCTTATTATGGCGGCCAATACCAAAGCGTTGCTCAGAATGGATATGAGCATCAGTGGAGCGTTAAGAACACAAATTATGATCACAGTAGTTTCAGGAGTAGAGTTTTCTTCATTGTCTGAATGATGATCTGCCGATCCATTGTTGTGTTTTGTGATATTGTTCATTATTATCATCTTTCAACTAACTGGGAACACCTCGTTGTGAAACCGTTTGTTTTTACCCCAGAACTGACCAAATAATTCTTCTTTAGCACATAAAGCTGAAAAACAGTGGAAACGCCAAGCACCTTGACAGCAACACAGTTTATTGCACTCTCTAAAATATTTAGTAATTCTTAATTAACTTCTTCTCGTGACGTTTTTCGTGAAAGGTGTCCATCAACAATTCATTTTAAATTTTTGGAAATAGCAACATCTGTTCGTGCATAAAAATATATATGAAAAAATTTCAGAATGCTGACTGGCTCAGAGCTCGTCAATTAATCCCAAACAGTGCAGATAATTTAAATAAGCCATTTGCACGATCTGGTCTTATGTTACAAAATCAAACATGCTGGGACGCAAGTTCCACAGTGGCACTTCCAAAACCAAGGCAGTTCAAGGTGGACTGGTACGAGTTGCTTTGCATTGCGTCCCAACATGTGTGATTTTGTACCATGTGACCGTGTCGTGCAAAGGAACTATTTAGATAAAAAAGTTGAAAGTAAGGGCAGAAAGTTGAAATTAACTGAAGTGCGGGAAGATGAAATTAAGTGCAGAAGTTGAAATTAAGAGCAGAAACTTAAACTTGAGTGCGAAAATTAAATTGCAAACTTAAATTGATCTAACTTCAAACGCGACCTCAGATGTCATTTATGTCTTGTTGTTTGGCAATTTAAAATTTCTTCTCGTGACGTTTTTCTTGAAAGGTGCCATCAATAATTCATTATTTTACAAAATAGCAACACCTGTTTATGGCGTAGTAGTATGCATACAAAAATTCAGCAAACTGATTGGCTGAGAGCATGTCAATTAATCCCAAACAGAATAGAAAGTTGAATTTAAATTTTCACGTATATTATTATTAAGTAATCAAATGATTCTTCTCGGGTAAATGAATACTGTGAGAATTCTAAATTTATAAATGATAAGTAACAGCGCCTACCATAAAGCTACGTAAAGGCTCCGTGCTAAAGTCAGACGCTGAACCAAGCAAGCTAAATCAACCATATAGTCATTAAAGTGTAATTAACCACAGAATTCAGTTACTGAAATAGCATATCTCATGTGATAGTGAAGAGCCAGAAATCCATCCACAGTGATGGCTGTTATTAAAGTTGTCAAAAAGAGAAACTCCACATAGAGAATACCCCATCATCACTGAAACACAGTTTAGTTAATGCTCTCCCAAAAGTCGATCAGCAATATATACCGGTCCACTTTCAGAACCTTGTCAAGTTTAAAGCTATAAAAGTTAATAATGAGGCGGAAGATGGAGAAACGTCTTCGAACTGAAATTTGTCGAACTTGGCAAACACACGCCGCTACGCGTGTCGTTTTTAAACTCTCCTCCGGTCTCTTCTTAGCGTTTAAAATGTGGTAGAAGACAGTCTCTCGTGTTTGATATATTTGTTCCAGTTCTCGATAACTTATTCAAGGGTACATATCGCTTGTAGATGGAATTGAAAAACTACAGAGAAAGGTTTTCTTTTAGGTTTTTACTTCAGTAAAATTCAACTCGTGCAGTAGAGAGGCGAAATCAGTAATCTATCTTATCATTAAATGAGCCTTTTTGAGGATGTCTCATATTCACTACTATTAATATTTTAGCATAACGAAAGCAATTTCAGGAGGCCTGGATTTAAAATCACAAGGCCCTGCAAATGTAGTTTATATCTCGTTTATTTATAATTCCTTATAACAATATGGGCTACAAAGCAAACATACCCCTACGAAAAAAGACGAAAATGTTTTCCCGCAGTAACCCTTTTATACTGCGTTTCGTTCAGAAAGAATTCTGTCTAGTTTTCTTCTGTTTCTTTACATAACATCTGCCTTGCTGTCTTTACAACTGCTGTGCGAAGCTCGCGAAGACGCCAGCAATACAAAAATGGATTGATGGACGAATTCATAAATACTGCTGTAATAGCCAATTCCCATTCACTTTGCCATTTCTTTATGGAGAGTCCATAAAGTGTCAATACAACATAGAATGGAAGATAACATATAATCAAAACTATAAAGAAGACGAAAGTGTTCATTACGCTTCTTTTCAATCGCGCTACGTTCAAGTTGTTTCCAGCGTCAGAACTCTGCACTGCCTGTTGTTGAGCGTGAATTTGTAACTGATGTCGACGAATAAAAAAATGAATTCTGATAAAAGAAGCCATACAAATTAAAAGTAAAATGATAGTAATAATGGCCACAACAAAGCATTGTTCACGTAGGCGCCCAAAGCTAAGCCCCGATGAAAGGAAGTTTATCAACCATATAATTGTTAAAGTATACTTAACACGAGATTCAGTCACTAAAGCAACATATCTCATGTGATAGTGAAGAGCCAGAAATCGATCCACAGTGATGGCAGTTATTGTCATAAGAGAAACTACACATAAAGATGGCGTGGTCAACATTACAACATAGAGAACAATACGATCGTTTGTAAGTTGGTTAGCAATATAGATCGGTTGAGCAATGAGACCAACAAGAAAATCTGAAACAGCGAGACTGCAGAGGAAAATCATGTGCGGCGTTGAGCGAATGGAAAGCGTTCGTATTATGGCGGCCAATACCAAAGCGTTGCCCAGAATGGATATGAGCATCAGTGGAGCCTTCAGAACACAGTTTATGATGATAGTAGTTTCAGGAGTAGAGTTGGCTTCATTGTCTGAATGATTGTCTGCCGATCCATTGTTGTGTTTGGTGATATTGTTCATTATCATCTTTCAACTAACTAGGAACACCTCGTTGTGGAACCGTTTGTTTTTACCCCAGAACTGACCAAATAATTCTTCTTTAGCACATAAAGCTGAAAAACAGTGGAAACGCCAAGCACCTTGACAGCAACACAGTTTATTGCACTCTCTAAAATATCCAGTGATTCTTAATTAACTTCTTCTCTTGACTTTTTTCGTGAAAGGTGTCCATCAACAATTCATTTTAAATTTTTGGAAATAGCAACATCTGTTCGTGCATAAAAATATATATGAAAAAATTTCAGAATGCTGACTGGCTCAGAGCTCGTCAATTAATCCCAAACAGTGCAGATAATTTAAATAAGCCATTTGCACGATCTGGTCTTATGTTACAAAATCAAACATGCTGGGACGCAAGTTCCACAGTGGCACTTCCAAAACCAAGGCAGTTCAAGGTGGACTGGTACGAGTTGCTTTGTCATGCGTCCCAACATGTGTGATTTTGTACCATGTGACCGTGTCGTGCAAAGGAACTATTTAGATAAAAAAGTTGAAAGTAAGGGCAGAAAGTTGAAATTAACTGAAGTGCGGGAAGATGAAATTAAGTGCAGAAGTTAAAATTAAGAGCAGAAACTTAAACTTGAGTGCGAAAATTAAATTGCAAACTTAAATTGATCTAACTTCAAACGCGATCTCAGATGTCATTTATGTCTTGTTGTTTGGCAATTTAAAATTTCTTCTCGTGACGTTTTTCTTGAAAGGTGCCATCAATAATTCATTATTTTACAAAATAGCAACACCAGTTTATGGCGTAGTAGTATGCATACAAAAATTCAGCAAACTGATTGGCTGAGAGCATGTCAATTAATCCCAAACAGAATAGAAAGTTGAATTTAAATTTTCACGTATATTATTATTAAGTAATCAAATGATTCTTCTCGGGTAAATGAATACTGTGAGAATTCTAAATTTATAAATGATAAGTAACAGCGCCTACCATAAAGCTACGTAAAGGCTCCGTGCTAAAGTCAGACGCTGAACCAAGCAAGCTAAATCAACCATATAGTCATTAAAGCGTAATTAACCACAGAATTCAGTTACTGAAATAGCATATCTCATGTGATAGTGAAGAGCCAGAAATCCATCCACAGTGATGGCTGTTATTAAAGTTGTCAAAAAGAGAAACTCCACATAGAGAATACCTCATCATCACTGAAACACAGTATAGTTAATGCTCTCCCAAAAGTCGATCAGCAATATATACCGGTCCACTTTCAGAACCTTGTCAAGTTTAAAACTATAAAAGTTAATAATGAGGCGGAAGATGGAGAAACGTCTTCGAACTGAAATTTGTCGAACTTGGCAAACACACGCCGCTACGCGTGTCGTTTTTAAACTCTCCTCCGGTCTCTTCTTAGCGTTTAAAATGTGGTAGAAGACAGTCTCTCGTGTTTGATATACTTGTTCCAGTTCTCGATAACTTATTCAAGGGTACATATCGCTTGTAGATGGAATTGAAAAACTACAGAGAAAGGTTTTCTTTTAGGTTTTTACTTCAGTAAAATTCAACTCGTGCAGTAGAGAGGCGAAATCAGTAATCTATCTTATCATTAAATGAGCCTTTTTGAGGATGTCTCATATTCACTACTATTAATATTTTAGCATAACCACATTAGTTGCACAGTGGCACTTCCAAAACCAAGGCAGTGCAAGGTGGACTGGTACGAGTTGCTTTGTCATGCGTCCCAGCATATGTGATTTTGTACCATGTGACCGGGTCGTGCAAAGGAACTATTTAGATCAAAAGTTGAAAATAAGGGCAGAAAGTTGAAATTAACTGAAGTGTGGGAAGATGAAATTAAGTGCAGAAGTGTAAATTAAGAGCAGAAGCTTTAACTTGAGTGCGAAAAGTTACAATTAAATTGTAAACTTAAATCGATCAAACTTCAAACGCAACCTCAGAAGTCGTTTATGTCTTGTTGATTTCCAACTAGAACCACTACATGGAACTTACCGGGGCCCAGTAGAACACTGGATTGCATAAATATAGTTAATCTCCCGCACCCTTCCCCCCTCTTCTGTGGAGGCTAATACTGACGTAATTCAGAGACAAAAAGCTCTTAGAGTCGCTTCACTGTTATTATTCCGCCATATTTTAAATATCAAATCGTGCCTCGAATGCTGCTTTAGCCTGTTAAATTCGCGAATGTGACCGGGCATTGTACGCGATGAGGCAAACATTAAGAAAACTTCCGCATATTTACATTTTCGCTAATAATTTTAAAACAATTTCGGAAACGTAGAGGTTTTTCCAGCAAAAAGTTTGAACACCTGCTTAGATGTAAGTAATTTTAATAGTTATTGTGTCAATCAACTTATAATAATATTACAACGATTTTCTTTGAATTATGTATTCTCGTTATAACATTAACAAACTTTTTTAAAAATAATTGTTCGTTTACATGAAATATTCGATTTCGAACTTGTCCTTATCGTGCGTATAGAAAGCTCAATACCAAAAAAATTCTCGTTATTTAGCTCTTATTAACCGAGCTAAGTCGCTCTGTATGGGAGAATCTTGACCGAGGTCGTAAGTACAGACCGAACGCAGTGAGGTCTGTACACGCGACCGAGGTCAAGATTCTCCCATACAGACCGACTTAACTCGGTTAATAAGATGTTTATTATATGGCAAAAAGAAGAACAATTTAATTCGTTTCATAACTTGTAAGCATATAAATATAAACGACAAGGTGAACAATGTTTTGTTTATCACAAACAATCACTGACGTGAACACTGCGTGAACGACTATTTTGCATTTCGCATTAAAAGCTAGCTTAACACTTTTAAAAATTCATGAAAGTGGAATTAAAATACTGAAAGTTTGCTAATTCAAATAATGCGATCTTCAACACAGATCTTGCAAGCTCAAAATGCGATGTATCATCATTTAAAATGTCTTGATTGTTTACAGCGACAAAGTGAAAAACAAAAATATAAAAAAATATAAAACTTTTGTTAAAAACAAAATATAAAGGAATAAATATAATCAGAATAAACTAGCGCGTACTGTTGTCCTTGAAGTCTTTAATACCATTGCACTAAAATACTGAGCAGTTGACCGTTTTATTCACTGGTTAGTAAAAAAAACTGCAGAAGTGATGGAAGTCTTGGAAGGCGACGATCCCGGGAGCGGGGCATTAGCCCTCTTTCTTCGTCTCCCGGCCCCGGCGCATTTAGACAGCTTATGTGTCCCCACCCCGGGAAATTTGCCCATTTTTTTTTTAAAAAAAATTGCTAATGCCCAGGGGTTAGCCCCGGGGTGGGGGGGGGGGGGGGCACTGCTGGAATTGACTTAAAAGATGTCATCAATAATTCATTTTTTACAAAATAGCAACACCTGTTTATGGCGTAGTAATATGCATGCAAAAATTCAGCCAACCGATTGGCTGAAAGCACGTCAATTAAAATCCCAAACAGAATATAAAGTTGAATTTAAATTGTACGTATATTATTATTGAGCAATCAAATGATTCTTCTCGGGTAAATGAATAAGGACTCTTAAGACTATAAATAATAAATAATAGCGCCTACAATAAAGCTATATAAACGCTCGCTCCAAAAGTCAGACGCTGAAGCAAGCAAGCTAAACCAACCATATAGTTATTTAAGTATAATTAACACAGGATTCAGTTACTAAAGTAGCATATCTCATGTGATAGTGAATAGTAAGAAATCGATCGACAGTGATGGCTTTTATTGTCAAAAAAAAAACTCCACAGAGAGAATACCTGATCATCACTGATCATCACGGTATAGTTAATGCTCTCTCAAACGTCCGGCGATCAGTAATATAATGCCGGTCCACCTTCAGAACCTTGCCGGTCAAGCTTAAAACAATTAAAGTTAATAATCAGGCAGAAGCCGGAGAAACGTCTTCGAACTGATGTTCCTGGAACTTGACAAACACACGCCGCTACGCGTGTCGTTTTTTAACTCTCTTCTGCTTTCCCCTTGGTGTTTTAAAATGTGGTAGAAGACGGTCTTTCGTGTTTTATATACTTGTTTCAATTCTCGAGAACTTATTGAATGGTGAATATCGCTTGGAAATGGAATTAATATATTACAGAGAAAGGTTTTCTTTTGGTTTTCATTTCAGTAAAATTCAACTCGTGCAATAGAGACGCGAAATGAGTGATCTATCTTAATGTTTAAATGAGCTTTTTTGGATGCTTCATTTTTACTACTATTAAACTTCTAGCACAACGAAAACAATTTCAGGACACCTGGATTTAACATCATTAAGTCCTGCAAATGTCGTTTATGTCTCGTTTATTTATAATTCCCTATAACAATATGAGCTACAAAGCAAACAAATTCTAGACAAAAACGGTGAATGCTTTCCAACAGTAAACATTTTATACTGCTTTTCGTTCAGAAAGAATTATGTCTAGTTTTCTTCTGCTTGTTTACATAACATCTGCCTTGCTGTCTTTACAACTGCCGTGCGAAGCTCGCGAAGACGCCAGCAATATAAAAATGGATTGATGGACGAGTTCATGAATACTGCTGTAGAAGCAAATTCCCATTCTTTTCCCCGGTCCTTTATGGAAAGTCCAAAAAGAGTCATTATTACACGACTAAGTTAGTTCAGGGGGCCAATAACTAAAATCAGCCAATCAGATTGCTCCGTTGCCGGTCCAATATTCTATAAGTATTGTACCGGGCACTGTCCCGAAAGATCCCACACGAAGATTTTTCCGTAGTTAAACAATTTTTTTTTCTAAAAGTATTTACTCCACATAAAATTTTTTTTTTTTTCTTCCAACTTTGTTTTTCTTCTTTTGAAAACGTCAGACGTGAGTAAACGTTCAGTTTGCCCTAAATAAAAATTGCGCCCTTGAAGTTTATGGTGTCTTTGCAGTCTATCATTTGGGTTTTTCTTCTAAACAATTTCAGTCGTGTAATAAATCTCTTATTAACCAAGCTTGCTCGGGACCGTCCTCGGAGAATATCGGCCCTTGGTCTTTCTTGTACGGACCTCACTGCGCTCGGTCCGTACTGTCAAGACCTCGGGCCGATATTCCCCCAGTACGGCCCTCGTACTTGGTTAATAAGATTTATTAAAAACTGGATCATTGGATAATGCAATTCGAGAGTTTTCATTGGCTAAGCCATCATGGTATATGAGCCATTATACCATGATCTACAAAAATGGTGAGCGTATGCGTGATTTGTTGAGCCTTTTTGTTTTTATTGTAGTCTAGTTTTCTATATTTTGGGGGCGTTTTTAATAAAACAATTATTCCACTCTCGCCTGTTGGATGTGAGATGATTATAGCCAACTCGGCGCTACGCACCTTGTTGGCTATCTATCATCTCATATCCAACGCGCGCTCATAGAATAATTGTTAAATATATAATACATACATTGGAAAGTAGCATATAATTAAAGCTATGCGGAAGACGAAAGTGTTCATTGCGCTTCTTTTCAATCGCGTTACATTCAAGTTGCTTCCAGCGTCAGAACTTTGCACTGCCTGTTGTTGAGCGTGAATTTGTAACTGATGTCGACGAATAAAACAATAAATCAGTTCTGATATAAGAAGCCATACAAATTAAAAGGCAAATGATAGTAACAATGGCCACAACAAAGTTATGTACACGTTCGTTCCAAAAGGCAAACCCTGATAAATGGAAGCTAATTAACCATATAAGTATTAAAGTATATTTAACACGGGATTCAGTAACTAAAGTAACATATCTCATGTGATAGTGAAGAGCCAGAAATCGATCCACAGTGATGGCTTTTACTGTCATGAGAGAAATTCCACATAAAGATACCCCGGTCGACAATACAACATAGTTAACAATACGGTCTTCCGTAAGTTTTTTATCGATATAAATCGGTTGATCAATGAGACCAACAAGAAAATCTGACACAGTCAGACTGCAGAGCATAATCATGTGCGGCGTTGAGCGAATGGAAGGCGTTCTTATTATGGCGGCCGATACCAAAGCGTTGCCCAAAATGGATATGAGCATCAGTGGAGCGTTAAGAACACAGTTTATGATGATAATGGTTTTCAGGAGTAGAGTTGTCTGAATGATAATCTGCCGATCCATTGTGTCCATGGTATTTGTTGGTATCGTTCATTATCATCTTTTAACTAACTGGGAACACCTCGTTGTAAAACCGTTTGTTTTTACCACAGAACTGACCAAATAATTCTTCTTTGGCACATAAAGCTGAAGAACAGTGGAAACGCCCAGCACCTTGAGAGCAACACAGTGTATTGCACTCTCTTAAGAGCGACTTGCTATAAAGACCACCTATACCTATGCAAGATAGAAAAAATCGATTTTCTGAAAATTTGTCAGGAAGAAGGTTTTTACTAACTTGTTTCAAAACTGTAACTTTGAGGTTGTTTGGATTTTTATTTTCTTCTCCAGACCGCCTTTTGTATTTTGCCCCTAAAAGAGCCAAACTCGGCCCTGAAATTGCACTTTTTGCGAAGGCAACTGATATCTGGAGGCTTAAAACAGATTTTTTACCGGATTGAAACCCACATAGGCAAACATTTCAGGGTCAACGCTCGAGATAATAATCGCGACGTGAAAGGTCAAAATGTCAAGCGATTACCTCAAGTGCCTGGTTTCAAGATGCTGTCAAATTTTTTGCGTTTTATTTACCCAAGCTAGATTTGCGATAAAAAGTAAGATGAAGTGATACTTTTATCCAGAAAAATTGTTTTGGGCGGTAAATTCATGTACCAGATTGACTTTTTGGTCCACGAATTTGACCTAAATTTGGACGTGACGCGACATCGCCGTCGCGTATAATTTTAAAAATTTGTTAAAAATTCGGGTTCATATTACATGTGGATCTGACAACGCAAAATAAGTACTAAAACATTATATTTTAATAATATGGGTTAGCTTTTCCAGCCACGCACAATATTTTGGCTTGCGAGCCTTCGCAAAAAGTGCAATTTCAGGGCCGAGTTTGGCTCTTTTAGGGGCAAAATACAAAAGGCGGTCTGGAGAAGAAAATAAAAATCCAAACAACCTCAAAGTTACAGTTTTGAAACAAGTTAGTAAAAACCTTCTTCCTGACAAATTTTCAGAAAATCGATTTTTTCTATCTTGCATAGGTATAGGTGGTCTTTATAGCAAGTCGCTCTTAAGAGAGTGCAATACACTGTGTTGCTCTCAAGGTGCTGGGCGTTTCCACTGTTCTTCAGCTTTATGTGCCAAAGAAGAATTATTTGGTCAGTTCTGTGGTAAAAACAAACGGTTTTACAACGAGGTGTTCCCAGTTAGTTAAAAGATGATAATGAACGATACCAACAAATACCATGGACACAATGGATCGGCAGATTATCATTCAGACAACTCTACTCCTGAAACCATTATCATCATAAACTGTGTTCTTAACGCTCCACTGATGCTCATATCCATTTTGGGCAACGCTTTGGTATCGGCCGCCATAATAAGAACGCCTTCCATTCGCTCAACGCCGCACATGATTATGCTCTGCAGTCTGACTGTGTCAGATTTTCTTGTTGGTCTCATTGATCAACCGATTTATATCGATAAAAAACTTACGGAAGACCGTATTGTTAACTATGTTGTATTGTCGACCGGGGTATCTTTATGTGGAATTTCTCTCATGACAGTAAAAGCCATCACTGTGGATCGATTTCTGGCTCTTCACTATCACATGAGATATGTTACTTTAGTTACTGAATCCCGTGTTAAATATACTTTAATACTTATATGGTTAATTAGCTTCCATTTATCAGGGTTTGCCTTTTGGAACGAACGTGTACATAACTTTGTTGTGGCCATTGTTACTATCATTTGCCTTTTAATTTGTATGGCTTCTTATATCAGAACTGATTTATTGTTTTATTCGTCGACATCAGTTACAAATTCACGCTCAACAACAGGCAGTGCAAAGTTCTGACGCTGGAAGCAACTTGAATGTAACGCGATTGAAAAGAAGCGCAATGAACACTTTCGTCTTCCGCATAGCTTTAATTATATGCTACTTTCCAATGTATGTATTATATATTTAACAATTATTCTATGAGCGCGCGTTGGATATGAGATGATAGATAGCCAACAAGGTGCGTAGCGCCGAGTTGGCTATAATCATCTCACATCCAACAGGCGAGAGTGGAATAATTGTTTTATTAAAAACGCCCCCAAAATATAGAAAACTAGACTACAATAAAAACAAAAAGGCTCAACAAATCACGCATACGCTCACCATTTTTGTAGATCATGGTATAATGGCTCATATACCATGATGGCTTAGCCAATGAAAACTCTCGAATTGCATTATCCAATGATCCAGTTTTTAATAAATCTTATTAACCAAGTACGAGGGCCGTACTGGGGGAATATCGGCCCGAGGTCTTGACAGTACGGACCGAGCGCAGTGAGGTCCGTACAAGAAAGACCAAGGGCCGATATTCTCCGAGGACGGTCCCGAGCAAGCTTGGTTAATAAGAGATTTATTACACGACTGAAATTGTTTAGAAGAAAAACCCAAATGATAGACTGCAAAGACACCATAAACTTCAAGGGCGCAATTTTTATTTAGGGCAAACTGAACGTTTACTCACGTCTGACGTTTTCAAAAGAAGAAAAACAAAGTTGGAAGAAAAAAAAAAAAATTTTATGTGGAGTAAATACTTTTAGAAAAAAAAATTGTTTAACTACGGAAAAATCTTCGTGTGGGATCTTTCGGGACAGTGCCCGGTACAATACTTATAGAATATTGGACCGGCAACGGAGCAATCTGATTGGCTGATTTTAGTTATTGGCCCCCTGAACTAACTTAGTCGTGTAATAATGACTCTTTTTGGACTTTCCATAAAGGACCGGGGAAAAGAATGGGAATTTGCTTCTACAGCAGTATTCATGAACTCGTCCATCAATCCATTTTTATATTGCTGGCGTCTTCGCGAGCTTCGCACGGCAGTTGTAAAGACAGCAAGGCAGATGTTATGTAAACAAGCAGAAGAAAACTAGACATAATTCTTTCTGAACGAAAAGCAGTATAAAATGTTTACTGTTGGAAAGCATTCACCGTTTTTGTCTAGAATTTGTTTGCTTTGTAGCTCATATTGTTATAGGGAATTATAAATAAACGAGACATAAACGACATTTGCAGGACTTAATGATGTTAAATCCAGGTGTCCTGAAATTGTTTTCGTTGTGCTAGAAGTTTAATAGTAGTAAAAATGAAGCATCCAAAAAAGCTCATTTAAACATTAAGATAGATCACTCATTTCGCGTCTCTATTGCACGAGTTGAATTTTACTGAAATGAAAACCAAAAGAAAACCTTTCTCTGTAATATATTAATTCCATTTCCAAGCGATATTCACCATTCAATAAGTTCTCGAGAATTGAAACAAGTATATAAAACACGAAAGACCGTCTTCTACCACATTTTAAAACACCAAGGGGAAAGCAGAAGAGAGTTAAAAAACGACACGCGTAGCGGCGTGTGTTTGTCAAGTTCCAGGAACATCAGTTCGAAGACGTTTCTCCGGCTTCTGCCTGATTATTAACTTTAATTGTTTTAAGCTTGACCGGCAAGGTTCTGAAGGTGGACCGGCATTATATTACTGATCGCCGGACGTTTGAGAGAGCATTAACTATACCGTGATGATCAGTGATGATCAGGTATTCTCTCTGTGGAGTTTTTTTTTTGACAATAAAAGCCATCACTGTCGATCGATTTCTTACTATTCACTATCACATGAGATATGCTACTTTAGTAACTGAATCCTGTGTTAATTATACTTAAATAACTATATGGTTGGTTTAGCTTGCTTGCTTCAGCGTCTGACTTTTGGAGCGAGCGTTTATATAGCTTTATTGTAGGCGCTATTATTTATTATTTATAGTCTTAAGAGTCCTTATTCATTTACCCGAGAAGAATCATTTGATTGCTCAATAATAATATACGTACAATTTAAATTCAACTTTATATTCTGTTTGGGATTTTAATTGACGTGCTTTCAGCCAATCGGTTGGCTGAATTTTTGCATGCATATTACTACGCCATAAACAGGTGTTGCTATTTTGTAAAAAATGAATTATTGATGACATCTTTTAAGTCAATTCCAGCAGTGCCCCCCCCCCCCCCCACCCCGGGGCTAACCCCTGGGCATTAGCAATTTTTTTTAAAAAAAAAATGGGCAAATTTCCCGGGGTGGGGACACATAAGCTGTCTAAATGCGCCGGGGCCGGGAGACGAAGAAAGAGGGCTAATGCCCCGCTCCCGGGATCGTCGCCTTCCAAGACTTCCATCACTTCTGCAGTTTTTTTTACTAACCAGTGAATAAAACGGTCAACTGCTCAGTATTTTAGTGCAATGGTATTAAAGACTTCAAGGACAACAGTACGCGCTAGTTTATTCTGATTATATTTATTCCTTTATATTTTGTTTTTAACAAAAGTTTTATATTTTTTTATATTTTTGTTTTTCACTTTGTCGCTGTAAACAATCAAGACATTTTAAATGATGATACATCGCATTTTGAGCTTGCAAGATCTGTGTTGAAGATCGCATTATTTGAATTAGCAAACTTTCAGTATTTTAATTCCACTTTCATGAATTTTTAAAAGTGTTAAGCTAGCTTTTAATGCGAAATGCAAAATAGTCGTTCACGCAGTGTTCACGTCAGTGATTGTTTGTGATAAACAAAACATTGTTCACCTTGTCGTTTATATTTATATGCTTACAAGTTATGAAACGAATTAAATTGTTCTTCTTTTTGCCATATAATAAACATCTTATTAACCGAGTTAAGTCGGTCTGTATGGGAGAATCTTGACCTCGGTCGCGTGTACAGACCTCACTGCGTTCGGTCTGTACTTACGACCTCGGTCAAGATTCTCCCATACAGAGCGACTTAGCTCGGTTAATAAGAGCTAAATAACGAGAATTTTTTTGGTATTGAGCTTTCTATACGCACGATAAGGACAAGTTCGAAATCGAATATTTCATGTAAACGAACAATTATTTTTAAAAAAGTTTGTTAATGTTATAACGAGAATACATAATTCAAAGAAAATCGTTGTAATATTATTATAAGTTGATTGACACAATAACTATTAAAATTACTTACATCTAAGCAGGTGTTCAAACTTTTTGCTGGAAAAACCTCTACGTTTCCGAAATTGTTTTAAAATTATTAGCGAAAATGTAAATATGCGGAAGTTTTCTTAATGTTTGCCTCATCGCGTACAATGCCCGGTCACATTCGCGAATTTAACAGGCTAAAGCAGCATTCGAGGCACGATTTGATATTTAAAATATGGCGGAATAATAACAGTGAAGCGACTCTAAGAGCTTTTTGTCTCTGAATTACGTCAGTATTAGCCTCCACAGAAGAGGGGGAAGGGTGCGGGAGATTAACTATATTTATGCAATCCAGTGTTCTACTGGGCCCCGGTAAGTTCCATGTAGTGGTTCTAGTTGGAAATCAACAAGACATAAACGACTTCTGAGGTTGCGTTTGAAGTTTGATCGATTTAAGTTTACAATTTAATTGTAACTTTTCGCACTCAAGTTAAAGCTTCTGCTCTTAATTTACACTTCTGCACTTAATTTCATCTTCCCACACTTCAGTTAATTTCAACTTTCTGCCCTTATTTTCAACTTTTGATCTAAATAGTTCCTTTGCACGACCCGGTCACATGGTACAAAATCACATATGCTGGGACGCATGACAAAGCAACTCGTACCAGTCCACCTTGCACTGCCTTGGTTTTGGAAGTGCCACTGTGCAACTAATGTGGTTATGCTAAAATATTAATAGTAGTGAATATGAGACATCCTCAAAAAGGCTCATTTAATGATAAGATAGATTACTGATTTCGCCTCTCTACTGCACGAGTTGAATTTTACTGAAGTAAAAACCTAAAAGAAAACCTTTCTCTGTAGTTTTTCAATTCCATCTACAAGCGATATGTACCCTTGAATAAGTTATCGAGAACTGGAACAAGTATATCAAACACGAGAGACTGTCTTCTACCACATTTTAAACGCTAAGAAGAGACCGGAGGAGAGTTTAAAAACGACACGCGTAGCGGCGTGTGTTTGCCAAGTTCGACAAATTTCAGTTCGAAGACGTTTCTCCATCTTCCGCCTCATTATTAACTTTTATAGTTTTAAACTTGACAAGGTTCTGAAAGTGGACCGGTATATATTGCTGATCGACTTTTGGGAGAGCATTAACTATACTGTGTTTCAGTGATGATGAGGTATTCTCTATGTGGAGTTTCTCTTTTTGACAACTTTAATAACAGCCATCACTGTGGATGGATTTCTGGCTCTTCACTATCACATGAGATATGCTATTTCAGTAACTGAATTCTGTGGTTAATTACGCTTTAATGACTATATGGTTGATTTAGCTTGCTTGGTTCAGCGTCTGACTTTAGCACGGAGCCTTTACGTAGCTTTATGGTAGGCGCTGTTACTTATCATTTATAAATTTAGAATTCTCACAGTATTCATTTACCCGAGAAGAATCATTTGATTACTTAATAATAATATACGTGAAAATTTAAATTCAACTTTCTATTCTGTTTGGGATTAATTGACATGCTCTCAGCCAATCAGTTTGCTGAATTTTTGTATGCATACTACTACGCCATAAACTGGTGTTGCTATTTTGTAAAATAATGAATTATTGATGGCACCTTTCAAGAAAAACGTCACGAGAAGAAATTTTAAATTGCCAAACAACAAGACATAAATGACATCTGAGATCGCGTTTGAAGTTAGATCAATTTAAGTTTGCAATTTAATTTTCGCACTCAAGTTTAAGTTTCTGCTCTTAATTTTAACTTCTGCACTTAATTTCATCTTCCCGCACTTCAGTTAATTTCAACTTTCTGCCCTTACTTTCAACTTTTTTATCTAAATAGTTCCTTTGCACGACACGGTCACATGGTACAAAATCACACATGTTGGGACGCATGACAAAGCAACTCGTACCAGTCCACCTTGAACTGCCTTGGTTTTGGAAGTGCCACTGTGGAACTTGCGTCCCAGCATGTTTGATTTTGTAACATAAGACCAGATCGTGCAAATGGCTTATTTAAATTATCTGCACTGTTTGGGATTAATTGACGAGCTCTGAGCCAGTCAGCATTCTGAAATTTTTTCATATATATTTTTATGCACGAACAGATGTTGCTATTTCCAAAAATTTAAAATGAATTGTTGATGGACACCTTTCACGAAAAAAGTCAAGAGAAGAAGTTAATTAAGAATCACTGGATATTTTAGAGAGTGCAATAAACTGTGTTGCTGTCAAGGTGCTTGGCGTTTCCACTGTTTTTCAGCTTTATGTGCTAAAGAAGAATTATTTGGTCAGTTCTGGGGTAAAAACAAACGGTTCCACAACGAGGTGTTCCTAGTTAGTTGAAAGATGATAATGAACAATATCACCAAACACAACAATGGATCGGCAGACAATCATTCAGACAATGAAGCCAACTCTACTCCTGAAACTACTATCATCATAAACTGTGTTCTGAAGGCTCCACTGATGCTCATATCCATTCTGGGCAACGCTTTGGTATTGGCCGCCATAATACGAACGCTTTCCATTCGCTCAACGCCGCACATGATTTTCCTCTGCAGTCTCGCTGTTTCAGATTTTCTTGTTGGTCTCATTGCTCAACCGATCTATATTGCTAACCAACTTACAAACGATCGTATTGTTCTCTATGTTGTAATGTTGACCACGCCATCTTTATGTGTAGTTTCTCTTATGACAATAACTGCCATCACTGTGGATCGATTTCTGGCTCTTCACTATCACATGAGATATGTTGCTTTAGTGACTGAATCTCGTGTTAAGTATACTTTAACAATTATATGGTTGATAAACTTCCTTTCATCGGGGCTTAGCTTTGGGCGCCTACGTGAACAATGCTTTGTTGTGGCCATTATTACTATCATTTTACTTTTAATTTGTATGGCTTCTTTTATCAGAATTCATTTTTTTATTCGTCGACATCAGTTACAAATTCACGCTCAACAACAGGCAGTGCAGAGTTCTGACGCTGGAAACAACTTGAACGTAGCGCGATTGAAAAGAAGCGTAATGAACACTTTCGTCTTCTTTATAGTTTTGATTATATGTTATCTTCCATTCTATGTTGTATTGACACTTTATGGACTCTCCATAAAGAAATGGCAAAGTGAATGGGAATTGGCTATTACAGCAGTATTTATGAATTCGTCCATCAATCCATTTTTGTATTGCTGGCGTCTTCGCGAGCTTCGCACAGCAGTTGTAAAGACAGCAAGGCAGATGTTATGTAAAGAAACAGAAGAAAACTAGACAGAATTCTTTCTGAACGAAACGCAGTATAAAAGGGTTACTGCGGGAAAACATTTTTCGTCTTTTTTCGTAGGGGTATGTTTGCTTTGTAGCCCATATTGTTATAAGGAATTATAAATAAACGAGATATAAACTACATTTGCAGGGCCTTGTGATTTTAAATCCAGGCCTCCTGAAATTGCTTTCGTTATGCTAAAATATTAATAGTAGTGAATATGAGACATCCTCAAAAAGGCTCATTTAATGATAAGATAGATTACTGATTTCGCCTCTCTACTGCACGAGTTGAATTTTACTGAAGTAAAAACCTAAAAGAAAACCTTTCTCTGTAGTTTTTCAATTCCATCTACAAGCGATATGTACCCTTGAATAAGTTATCGAGAACTGGAACAAATATATCAAACACGAGAGACTGTCTTCTACCACATTTTAAACGCTAAGAAGAGACCGGAGGAGAGTTTAAAAACGACACGCGTAGCGGCGTGTGTTTGCCAAGTTCGACAAATTTCAGTTCGAAGACGTTTCTCCATCTTCCGCCTCATTATTAACTTTTATAGCTTTAAACTTGACAAGGTTCTGAAAGTGGACCGGTATATATTGCTGATCGACTTTTGGGAGAGCATTAACTAAACTGTGTTTCAGTGATGATGGGGTATTCTCTATGTGGAGTTTCTCTTTTTGACAACTTTAATAACAGCCATCACTGTGGATGGATTTCTGGCTCTTCACTATCACATGAGATATGCTATTTCAGTAACTGAATTCTGTGGTTAATTACACTTTAATGACTATATGGTTGATTTAGCTTGCTTGGTTCAGCGTCTGACTTTAGCACGGAGCCTTTACGTAGCTTTATGGTAGGCGCTGTTACTTATCATTTATAAATTTAGAATTCTCACAGTATTCATTTACCCGAGAAGAATCATTTGATTACTTAATAATAATATACGTGAAAATTTAAATTCAACTTTCTATTCTGTTTGGGATTAATTGACATGCTCTCAGCCAATCAGTTTGCTGAATTTTTGTATGCATACTACTACGCCATAAACAGGTGTTGCTATTTTGTAAAATAATGAATTATTGATGGCACCTTTCAAGAAAAACGTCACGAGAAGAAATTTTAAATTGCCAAACAACAAGACATAAATGACATCTGAGGTCGCGTTTGAAGTTAGATCAATTTAAGTTTGCAATTTAATTTTCGCACTCAAGTTTAAGTTTCTGCTCTTAATTTCAACTTCTGCACTTAATTTCATCTTCCCGCACTTCAGTTAATTTCAACTTTCTGCCCTTACTTTCAACTTTTTTATCTAAATAGTTCCTTTGCACGACACGGTCACATGGTACAAAATCACACATGTTGGGACGCAATGCAAAGCAACTCGTACCAGTCCACCTTGAACTGCCTTGGTTTTGGAAGTGCCACTGTGGAACTTGCGTCCCAGCATGTTTGATTTTGTAACATAAGACCAGATCGTGCAAATGGCTTATTTAAATTATCTGCACTGTTTGGGATTAATTGACGAGCTCTGAGCCAGTCAGCATTCTGAAATTTTTTCATATATATTTTTATGCACGAACAGATGTTGCTATTTCCAAAAATTTAAAATGAATTGTTGATGGACACCTTTCACGAAAAACGTCACGAGAAGAAGTTAATTAAGAATTACTAAATATTTTAGAGAGTGCAATAAACTGTGTTGCTGTCAAGGTGCTTGGCGTTTCCACTGTTTTTCAGCTTTATGTGCTAAAGAAGAATTATTTGGTCAGTTCTGGGGTAAAAACAAACGGTTTCACAACGAGGTGTTCCCAGTTAGTTGAAAGATGATAATAATGAACAATATCACAAAACACAACAATGGATCGGCAGATCATCATTCAGACAATGAAGAAAACTCTACTCCTGAAACTACTGTGATCATAATTTGTGTTCTTAACGCTCCACTGATGCTCATATCCATTCTGAGCAACGCTTTGGTATTGGCCGCCATAATAAGAACGCCTTCCATTCGCTCGTCGCCGCACATGATTATGCTCTGCAGTCTCGCTGTTTCAGATTTTCTTGTTGGTGTCATTGCTCAACCGATCTATATTGCTGAACGACTTACAAAAGACCGTTTCGTAGAGCATGCAGCAGTGATGATGGGGTATTCTCTATGTGGAGTTTCTCTCTGGACAATAACAGCCATCACTGTGGATCGACTTCTGGCTCTTCACTATCACATGAGATATGTTACTTTAGTGACAGAATCCCGTGTTAAATATACTTTAGCAATTATATGGTTGATAAACTTCCTTTCATCGGGGCTTAGCTTTAGGCATCCACGTGTACACAACTTTGTTGTGGCCATTGTTACTACTATTTGCCTTTTAATTTGTATGGCTTCTTTTATCAGAATTTATTGTTATATTCGTCGACACCAGTTACAAATTTACGCTCAAGAACAGGCAGTGCAAAGTTCTGACGCTGGAAACAACTTAAACGTAACGCGATTGAAAAGAAGCGCAATGAACACTTTTGTCTTTTTTATAGTCTTGATTATATGTTATTTTCCAATGTATGTATTATTAACTCTTCTTGGACTCTCCACAAAGGTCTGGGAAAGCGAATGGCACTTTGCTCTTATAGCAGTATTCATGAATTCATCCATCAATCCATTTTTGTATTGCTGGCGTCTTCGCGAGCTTCGCACGGCAGTCGCTAAGACAGCAAGGCAGATGTTATGTAAAGAAACAGAAGAAAACTAGAAAAATTCTTTTTGAACAAAACGCAGTATAAAAGGGTTACCGCGAGAAAACAATTTTCGTTTTTTCTCCGGAGTATGTTTGCTTTGTAGCCCATATTGTTATAGAGAATTATAAGTAAACGAGATATAAACGACATTTTGAGGACCTTGTGATGTAAAGTTAACGGTGTTCTAAAATTGTTCTCGGTATGCTAGAAGATTAATAGTAGTAAATATGAGGCATCCCAAGAAAGCTCATTTAAATGATAAGATAGATTAATCATTTTGCGTCTCTATTGCATGAGTTGAATTTTATTGGAACAAAACCGAACGAAAAACTTTTCTGTAGTATTTTAGCTCTATTTACAAGCGGTATTTACCCTTCAATACTGAAGTTATCAAGAATTGGAACAAGTATATCAAACACGAAAGATCGTTTTCTATCAACTATTTAAAACACCAAGAGGAGAGGAGAGAAGAGTTAAAA
>JAHPZR010011704.1:0-13721 GCA_019787425.1 Platygyra sinensis
GTAACCCTTTTATACTGCGTTTTGTTCAAAAAGAATTTTTTCTAGTTTTCTTCTGTTTGTGGGAGGCGCGGTGGCCTCATGGTTAGTGCGCTCGTCTCTGGATCGAGTGGTCCGGGTTCGAGCCCTGGCCTGGGACATTGTGTTGTGTTCTTGTGCAAGACACTTTACTCTCACAGTGCCCCTCTCCACCCAGGTGTATAAATGGGTACCGGCGAATTTAATGCTGGGGGGTAACCCTGCGATGGACTAGCATCCCATTCAGGGGGGAGTAGAAATACTCTCAGTCGCTTCATGCTAAGGAAACCGGGATAAGCTCCGGCCTGATGGGCCACTTGGCTCGTATGCAGACTTTACCTTTACCTACCTTCTGTTTGTTTACATAACATCTGCCTTGCTGTCTTAGCGACTGCCGTGCGAAGCTCGCGAAGACGCCAGCAATACAAAAATGGATTGATGGATGAATTCATGAATACTGCTATAAGAGCAAAGTGCCATTCGCTTTCCCAGTCCTTTGTAGAGAGTCCAAGAAGAGTTAATAATACATACATTGGAAAATAACATATAATCAAAACTATAAAGAAGACAAAAGTGTTCATTGCGCTTCTTTTCAATCGCGTTACGTTGAAGTTGTTTTCAGCGTCAGAACTTTGCACTGCCTGTTGTTGAGCGTGAATTTGTAACTGATGTCGACGAATAAAACAATAAATTCTGATAAAAGAACCCATACAAATTAAAAGGCAAATGGTAGTAACAATGGCCACAACAAAGTTGTGTACACGTGAATGCCTAAAGCTAAGCCCCGATGAAAGGAAGTTTATCAACCATATAATTGTTAAAGTATATTTAACACGGGATTCTGTCACTAAAGTAACATATCTCATGTGATAGTGAAGAGCCAGAAGTCGATCCACAGTGATGGCTGTTATTGTCCAGAGAGAAACTCCACATAGAGAATACCCCATCATCACTGCAGCATGCTCTACGAAACGGTCTTTTGTAAGTCGTTCAGCAATATAGATCGGTTGAGCAATGACACCAACAAGAAAATCTGAAACAGCGAGACTGCAGAGCATAATCATGTGCGGCGACGAGCGAATGGAAGGCGTTCTTATTATGGCGGCCAATACCAAAGCGTTGCTCAGAATGGATATGAGCATCAGTGGAGCGTTAAGAACACAAATTATGATCACAGTAGTTTCATGAGTAGAGTTGTCTTCATTGTCTGAATGATGATCTGCCGATCCATTGTTGTGTTTTGTGATATTGTTCATTATCATCTTTCAACTAACTAGGAACACCTCGTTGTGAAACCGTTTGTTTTTACCCCAGAACTGACCAAATAATTCTCCTTTAGCACATAAAGCTGAAAAACAGTGGAATCGCCTAGCACCTTGACAGCAACACAGTTTATTGCACTCTCTAAAATATCCAGAGATTCTTAATTAACTTCTCCTCGAGACGTTTTCCTTGTAAGGTGTTCATCAACAATTAATTTTTTTGTCGAAATAGCAACATCTGTTGATGGCAAAAAATTATATATGAAAAAATTTCAGAATGCTGACTGCCGGGTCAGAGCACGTCAATTAATCCCAAACAGTTCAGAAAGTTTTAAATGGGCCATTTGCACGATCCGGTCTTGTGGTACAAAATCACACAGGCTGGGCCGCAAGTTCCACAGTGGCACTTCCAAATCAAAGGCACGTCAAGGTGGACTAGTACGAGTTGCTTTGTCGTGCGTCCCAGCATGTGTGATTTTGTACCATGTGACCGGGTCGTGCAAAGGGCCTATTTAGATCAAAAAGTCGAAAGTAAGGGCAGAAAGTTGAAATTAACTGAAGTGCAGAAAGATGAAATTAAGTGCAGAAGTTGAAATTAACAATTAAATTGCAAACTTAAATTGATCTAACTGTAACTTTCGCGCTATTCTGCCCTAAGAGGCCCACTGGGACATTTGATATTTTCGCGCGCGTTAGGCTATTATGCTAATAAGACTAGTAGTTTTAAATTCGTTCGCAACGGTCGAACAAACGTTTTTTTTTCTATCCTCGAGTTATTAGAGCTAGTTGTCGTTATTATTGTAAGTTCACTCGCGATCATCGTCGTCCAGAGGCCTATCAGTCATTGCGGGAAAAAGCTGTAAGTCTGTGTTTTCGTAGCTACTTCTTTCTGTCTTTAAACGTTGTAAATAATTGTTTATTTTGTTCTATTTTCAGTCAAACTCGTTGTTGTGAATAAACTTTACGTTTACGTGTTTTAAACGATGTTTGAAGACCGCTACGAATTGGCCTCGTGTTACGACGATAACACTAACTTCAAAGGCGACCTCAGATGTCGTCTATGTTTTGTTGATTTCTAATTAATTTCTTCTCGTGACGTTTTTCTTGCAAGCTTCCACCAATAATTAATATTTTCCAAAATTGCAACACCTGTTTATGGCGTATTAATATGCATGCAAAAATTTAAGCAAACTGATTGGCTGAAAGCACGTCAATCATCCTAAACAGAATAGAAAGCTGAATTTGAGTTGCACGTATATTATTACTAAGTAATCAAATGATTCTTCTCGGGTAAATGAATAAGAATTCTTAAAGTGCATATGAAGTGAAAAATAATTTCTGCTTATTTGAAAGACCTTTCAAAATACAGAAGAATGGCTTTTTTCTTTTTGAAATATCTTTTTTCGTTTCAGAGAGATTAACATTTTTCTATTATGCAAATTAGATCAGTGATGACGTCATATTGATTGCAGTTAAAAATTGTAAAATACTGAATAAACAATATCTCTAGAAATATTAAAGCAGTGTTCTTGAAACTTGGCACCATAAATGCGCATCACAAAAGAAACAAAACGACACCCTTAGCACCGTTGCCATGAGAACAGTTTTGCAACTGGTGTTGTTTTAATAAAAACTGAAAATCCTAGTTTTTGTCTGAAAACAAGATCCATCTACCTACACAATCTATCGTTGGGAGTTACGACAACATGGGAATTATGTATGTTCCATGTAGGACTTCTTCTCTCACTTAAGGTCATTCCCCAGTATTGCATTGCGCATCCCTACTGCGCATAATTTTACGCGTGATTAACGCGCGCGCATTAGAAAATGGCGGCTTGTTCTTTACGACTGGACCTCGCCGAAGAGGTAAATCGACATTTTCTCGAAAACGAGTACGGTGACCTATCATTTTTTTCTGTCGTTTTGATTTGATTAGTAAATTTCTCTACGTAAAATAAATATGGGCCAATTCTCAGTTTTGAGAAAAAAAACAATCGTCGGAACGTGAATTTAGCAAGCTATCGTGGTGCTTTTATAAGGGTTTATATGGTATAAACAAGGTGCTGTTGCTCCTAAACGAACATGGGGACCCCTCATTTTTATTTCCAAATTTAAGTTCCTATAATGTAAACAATCAATTGGCAAAGATTGAGAAAAATCTCAGTTTAGGTTCTATTTCAGTGGAATGACCTTAAGAGGTTGAAAATGGAGGATTCGTTTTTTCGACAAAAAGAGACTGGAGCCGAAAGAGTTGCTATGGCAACAGCACTAAGGGTGTCATTTTGTTTCTTTTGTGATGGACAATTATGGTGCCAAGTTTTAAGGACAGTGCTTTTAATATTTCTAGAGATATTGTTTATTCAGTATTTTACAATTTTTAGCTGCAAACAATATGACGTCATCACTGATCTAATTTGCATAATTAATACAAAAACGTTAATATCTCTGAAACGAAAAAAGATATTTCAAAAAGAAAAACGCCATTCTTCTGTATTTTGGAAGGACTTTCAAATAAGCAGAAATTATTTTTCACTTCAAATGCACTTTAAGACTATAAATGTTAAGTAACAGCGCCTACAATAAAGCTATATAAACGCTCGCTCCAAAAGTCAGACGCTGAACCAAGCAAGCTAAATCAACCATATCGTTATTTAAGTATAATTAAGACAGGATTCAGTTACTAAAGTAGCATATCTCATGTGATAGTGGATAGCCAGAAATCCAACCACAGTGATGGCTGTTATTGTCAAAAAGAGAAACTGCACAGAGAGAATACCTCATCATCACTGAAACACGGTATAGTTAATGGTCTTCCAAAAGTCGATCAGCAATATATACCCGTCCGCCTTCGGAACCCTGTCAAGCTTAAAACAATAAAAATTGATAATGAGGCGGCGGAAGACGGAGAATCGTCTTCGAATTGAAGTTCGTAGAACTTGACACACACACGCCGCTACGCGTGTCGTTTTTTAACTCTCCTCTGCTTTCCTATTGATGTTTTAAAATGTGGTAGAAGACGGTTTTTCGTGTTTGATGTAGTTGTTCCAATTATCGAGAACTTATTGAAGGGTAAATATCGCTTGTAAATGGAATTGAAATATTACAGAGAAAGGTGTTCTTTTGGCGGCTTTCATTTTAGTAAAATTCAACTCATGCAATAGAGACGCGAAATGAGTAATCTATGTTATCATTAAATGAGCTTTTTTGGGGACGCCTCATATTGACTATTATTAATCTTCTAGCACAACAAGAGAAATTTCAGCACACCTGGATTATATTACAGAGAAAGGTTTCTTTTTGGTTTTCATTTCAGTAAAATTCAACTCAGGCAATAGAGACGCGAAATGAGTCATCTATCCTATCATTTAAATGAGTTTAATCTTCTGGCACAACGAGAGCAATTTCAGAACACCTGGATTTAACATCACAAGAACCTGCAAATGTCGTTTATATCTCGTTTATTTATAATTCTCTATAACAATATGGACTACAAAGCAAGCAAACTCTACTTAGAGCAAAACGTAAAATGCTTTCTCACAGTTAACATTTTATAATGCTTTTCGTTCAGCAAAAATTCTGTCTAGTTTTCTTCTGTTTGTTTACATAAGATCTGCTTTGCTGTCTTTACAACTGCCGTGCGAAGCTCGCGAAGACGCCAACAATACAAAAATGGATTGATGGACGAATTCATACATACTGCTGTCATAACAAATTGCCATTCGCTTTGCCAGTCCTTTATGGAGAGTCCAAGAAGAGTCAATAATACATACATTGGAAGATAACATATAATCAAAACTATAAAGAAGACAAAAGTGTTCAATGAGCTTCTTTTCAATCGTGTTAAGTTCAAATTGTTTACAGCATCAGAACTTTGCACTGCCTGTTGTTGAGCGTAAATTTCTAACTGATGTCGACGAATACAACAATAAATTCTGATAAAAGAAGCCATACAAATTAAAAGGCAAATAATAGTAACAATGGCCACAACAAAGTGTTGTACAGGTGGGTGCCTAAAGCTAAGCCCTGATGAAAGGAAGTTTATCAACCATATAATTGTTAAAGTATATTTAACACGGGATTCAGTCACTATAGTAACATATCTCATGTGATAGTGAAGAGCCAGAAATCGATCCACAGTGATGGCAGTTATTGTCATAAGAGAAACTAGACATAAAGATGGCCCCGTCAACATTACAACATAGCGAACAATACGGTCGTTTGTAAGTTGCTCAGCAATATTAATCGGTTGAACAATGAGACCAACAAGAAAATCTGAAACAGCGAGACTGCAGAGCATAATCATGTGCGGCGTTGAGCGAATGGAAGGCGTTCGTATTATGGCAGCCAATATCAAAGCGTTGCCCAGAATGGATATGAGCATCAGTGGAGCGTTAAGAACGCAGTTTATGATGATAATAGTTTCAGGAGTAGAGTTGGCTTCATTGTCTGAATGATGGTCTGCCGATCCATTGTTGTGTTTTGTGATATTGTTCATTATCATCTTTTAACTAACTAGGAACACCTCGTTGTGAAACCGTTTGTTTTTACCCCAGAACTGACCAAATAATTCTTCTTTAGCACATAAAGCTGAAAAACAGTGGAAACGCCAAGCACCTTGACAGCAACACAGTTTATTGCACTCTCTAAAATATCCAGTGATTCTTAATTAACTTCTTCTCGTGACGTTTTTCGTGAAAGGTGTCCATCAACAATTCATTTTAAATTTTTGGAAATAGCAACATCTGTTCGTGCATAAAAATATATATGAAAAAATTTCAGAATGCTGACTACTGGCTCAGAGCACGTCAATTAATCCCAAACAGTGCAGATAATTTAAATAAGCCATTTGCACGATCTGGTCTTATGTTACAAAATCAAACATGCTGGGACGCAAGTTCCACAGTGGCACTTCCAAAACCAAGGCAGGTCAAGGTGGACTGGTACGAGTTGCTTTGTCATGCGTCCCAGCATGTGTGATTTTGTACCATGTTACCGTGTCGTGCAAAGGAACTATTTAGATAAAAAAAGTTGAAAGTAAGGGCAGAAAGTTGAAATTAACTGAAGTGCGGGAAGATGAAATTAAGTGCAGAAGTTGAAATCAAGAGCAGAAACTTTAACTTGAGTGCGAAAAGTTACAATTAAATTGTAAACTTAAATCGATCAAACTTCAAACCTCAGAAGTCGTTTATGTCTTGTTGATTTCCAACTAGAACCCCTACGTGGAACTTCCCGGGGCCCAGTAGGACACGGGATTGCATAAATATAGCTAATCTCTCGCAACCCTTCCCCTCTTCTGTGGAGGCTAATACTGACGTAATTCACAATCAGAGATAAAAAGCTCTTAAAGTCGCTTCAGTGTTATTATTCCGCCATATTTTAAATACCAAATCGTGCCTCGAATGCTGCTTTAGCCTGTTAAATTTGCGAATGTGACCGGGCATTGTACGCAATGAGGCAAAAATTAAGAAAACTTCCTCATATTTACATTTTCGCTAATAATTTTTAAAACAATTTCGGAAACGTAGAGGTTCTTTCAGCAAAAAGTTTGAACACCTGCTTAGATGTAAGTAATTTTAATAGTTATTGTGTCAATCAACTTGTAATAATATTACAACGATTTTCTTTGAATTATGTATTCTCGTTATAACATTAACAAACTTTTTTAAAAATAATTGTTCGTTTACATGAAATATTCGATTTCGAACTTGTCCCGATCGTGGGTATAGAAAGCTCGATATCAAAAAAATTCTCTTTATTTCGTTATATTAAAATGCATCAATCAATTCCAGCGGTGACCATCCCCCTCCCAGGCAACCGCGGGACATTTGCTGACGTTGTCAGTCCTTGGGGTGGGGCATTAGCAAATTTAATCGCGGACCGGGGGCTGGGCATTAGCATACCCCTGGGCGACCCCCGGGCATTTGACACAAGTGTTCTCGAAAGATGGACGAGTTTATCGGGAAGGACGAGACCTTTGTCAAACTCTGGCTTGTCCGTCAGGGACTAGAAAAACCTGTCGATGTTTTAAAGGTATGTTATCTCAATTTTAGATATTTCTTCATAACTTGTAAGCATATCAATATAAGCGACAAGGTGACAAGGTGAACTATATTTTGTTTATCACAAACAATCACTGACGTGAACGCTGCGTGAACGACTATTTTGCATTTCGCATTCAAAGCTAGCCTAACAATTTTTAAATTCATGAAAGTGGAATTAAAATACTGAAGGTTTGCTAATGCAAATGATGCGATCTTCAACACAGATCTTGCGAGCTCAAAATGCGATGCATCATTTAAAATGTCTTGATTCTTTACAGCGACAAGGTGAAAAACTAAAATATAAAAAAATATATATAAAACTTTTGTTAAAAACAAAATATAAAGAAATAAATATAATCAGAATAAACTAGCGCGTACTGTTGTCCTTGAAGTCTTTAATACCATTGCATTAAAATACTGAACAGTTGACCGTTTTATTCACTGGTTAATTAGCCTGCGTTGCAGACGAAACTAAACCCCGGTATAGTCCGTCTGCGAATCAGCGACCGTTAGCTTGTTCCGCCCCCCACGTGTTACCAGGGTTTTTTATAATAGGTTCTAATTGGCTCTTGCATATGGCTGTTCTTTCGTGCACCGTGATTGGACGAGTGGATCTCGTGGAACCATGGTTACGCTCTCGATGAATATCAGATACACAAAATAAACGCGGCGGCCTGCCGCGATCACAGAACCCGAGTGACGGAATTGGTTCCACGAGACCCACTCGTCTAATCACGATCTGTCAAAGGTGACGTGTTGGTCTGCATGGTTTCTGCTGCAATCTATCATGTATGTTTTGCTAGTCGGTTTGTTTCACCCACGATGTAGCTCATTTAAAAAATAATTTTGTCGGGTTCGCCAAAGACGTGTCGATATCCTTACAAATCGTAATACTTCTATTTGCCTGACTGGTCGGAATTCGCCTCTTGAGCTCAACGTCTAGCTTGATCTGACTCTTTGTTGACTTGTTATCTGACGTTCCGGAACCCAAAGATTCAAATTGTTAGCTGAAAAATGAACACATCTTGGCTATTGACCAACCTTTCTAGCGTTTTTCGTTGTGAATTTTTAAACTTTCGATATTAATTGTCCCTGAAGTCCTCTTGTATACCATTTATCAATTCCACATCGTCTGCCATCACGGGCCGCAATTCAAACTGGCGAGATAATTTATGCCCGACAAAAATCTGCGGACGGTTATCCGATTGGTTAAGACTAACAAAAGAATCCTCACGCGTCCAGCCGTGCATTCCGGGGAGGAGCGCGGGCTCATTTCCCGAAAAGCGGCTGGTAATCGAGCCTACCATGCCTCGTGCTTTTCAAAATGGCGGATAAGATTTCAATGAGCCAGCGAGGACCAGCAAGCACTCCCAAAAATAACGAGCCAGCGATATATCTCAAGTCAGCGATAATCTCTAACAATGTAACGTTGAAAAAAACCGACGGAAACCCGTGCATTTTATGACCAGTGTCAGCTTTGGGCCCCGGTAATTAATTTCTTGTCGTGACGTTTTTCTTGAAAGGTGTCATCAATAATTCTTTTTTTTTCATAATAGCAACACCTGTTTATGGCGTAGTAATATGCATGCAAAAATTCAGCAAAGTGATTGACTGAAAGCACGTCAATTAATCCCAAACAGACTACTAAGTTGAATTTAAATTGCACGTATATTATTATTAAGCAATCAAATGATTCTTCTCGGGTAAGTGAATAAGGACTCTTAAGGCTATAAATAATAAATAACAGCGCCTACAATAAAGCTATTTAAACGCTCATTCCAAAAGTCAGACGTTGAACCGTGCATGCAAGCAAGCTGAATCAACCATATAGTTATTTAAGTATAATTAACACAGGATTCAGTTACTAAAGAAGCATATCTCATGTGATAGTAAAGAGTAAGAAATCGATCCACAGTGATGGCTTTTATTGTCAAAAAAGGAAACTCCACATAGAGAATACCACATCATCACTGAAACACGGTATAGTTAATGCTCTCCCAAAAGTCCGGCGATCAGTAATATAATACCGATCCACCTTCAGAACCCTGTCAAGCTTAAAACAATAAAAATTAATAATCAGGCAGAAGCCGGAGAAACGTCTTCAAACTGATGTTCCGGGAACTTAACAAACACACGCCGCTACGCGTGTCGTTTTTTAACTCTCTTCTGCTTTTCCCTAGGTTTTTTTAAAATGTGTTAGAAGACGGTCTTTTGTGTTTTATATACTTGTTTTAATACTCGAGAACTTATTGAATGGTAAATATCGCTTGGAAATGGAATTAATATATTACAAAGAAAGATGTTTTCGTTTGGTTTTCATTCAGTAAAATTCAACTCATGCAATAAAGACGCGAAATGAGTAATCCTGTTACTACTATTAAACTTCTAGCACAACGGAAACAATTTCAGGACACCTGAATTTAACATCATAAGGTCCTGCAAATGTCGTTTATGTCTCGTTCATTTATAATTCCCCATAACAATATGAGCTACAAAGCAAACAAGTTCTAGACAAAACCGGTGAATGCTTTCTCACAGTAAACATTATATACTCCTTTTCGTTCAGAAAGAATTCTGTCTAGTTTTGTTCTGTTTTTTTACATAACATCAGCCTTGCTGTCTTTACAACTGCCGTGCGAAGCTCGCGAAGACGCCAGCAATATAAAAATGGATTGATGGACGAGTTCATGAATACTGCTGTAGAAGCAAATTCCCATTCTTTTCCCCACTCCTTTATGGAAAGTCCAAAAAGAGTCAGTAATACATACATTGGAAAGTAGCATATAATTAAAGCTATGCAGAAGACGAAAGTGTTCATTGCGCTTCTTTTCAATCGCGTTACGTTTAAGTTACTTCCAGCGTCAGAACTTTGCACTGCCTGTTGTTGAGCGTGAATTTGTAACTGATGTCGACGAATAAAACAATAAATCCTGATATAAGAAGCCATACAAATAAAAGGCAAATAATAGTAACGATGGCCAAAACAAACTTATGTACACGTTCGTTCCAAAAGGCAAACCCTGATAGAAGGAAGCTAATTAACCATATAAGTATTAAAGTATATTTAACACGGGATTCAGTCACTAAAGTAGCATATCTCATGTGATAGTAAAGAGCCAGAATCGATCCACGGTGATGGCTGTTACTGTCATGAGAGAAACTATACATAAAGATACCCCGGTCAACTTTACAACATGGTAAACAACACGGTTTTCCGTAAGTTTTATAGCAATATAAAGCGGTTGAGTAATGAGACCAACAAGAAAATCTGAAACAGCGAGACTGCAGAGCATAATCATGTGCGGCGTTGAGCGAATGGAAGGCGTTCTTATTATGGCGGGCAATACCAAAGCGTTGCCCAGAATGGATATGATCATCAGTGGAGCGTTAAGAACACAAATTATGATCACAGTAGTTTCAGGAGTAGAGTTGTCTTCATTGTCTGACTGATGGTCTGCCGATCCATTGTTGTGTTTTGTGATATTGTTCATTATCATCTTTGAACTAACTAGGAACACCTCGTTGTGAAACCGTTTGTTTTTACCCCAGAACTGACCAAATAATTCTCCTTTAGCACATAAAGCTGAAGAACAGTGGAAAAACCCAGTGCATTGACAGCAACACAGTTTATTACACTCTCTAAAATGTCCAGTGATTCTTAATTAACTTCTTCTCGTCACGTTTTTCGTGAAAGGTGTCCATCAACAATTCATTTTAATTTTTTGGAAATAGCAACATCTGTTCATGGCATAAAAATATATATGAAAAAATTTCAGAATGCTGACTACTGGCTCAGAGCACGTCAATTAATCCCAAACAGTGCAGATAATTTAAATAAGCCATTTGCACGAACTGGTCTTATGTTACAAAATCAAACATGCTGGGACGCAAGTTCCACAGTGGCACTTCCAAACCAAGGCAGTTCAAGGTGGACTGGTACGAGTTGCTTTGTCATGCGTCCCAGCATGTGTGATTTTGTACCATGTTACCGTCTCGTGCAAAGGAACTATTTAGATAAAAAAGTCGAAAGTAAGGGCAGAAAGTTGAAATTAACTGAAGTGCAGAAAGATGAAATTAAGTGCAGAAGTTGAAATTAAGAGCAGAAACTTTAACTTGAGTGCGAAAAGTTACAATTAAATTGTAAACTTAAATCGATCAAACTTCAAACGCAACCTCAGAAGTCGTTTATGTCTTGTTGATTTCTAACTAGCACCACTACGTGGAACTTACCGGGGCCCTGTAGGACACGGGATTGCATAAATATAGTTAATCTCCCGCACCCCTCCCTCCTCTTCTGTGGAGGCTAATACTGACGTAATTCAGAAACAAAAAGCAGTTAAAGTCGCTTCAGTGTTATTATTCCGCCTTTAAATACCAAATCGTGCCTCGAATGCTGCTCTAGCCTGCTAAATTCGCGAATGTGATTGGGCATTGTACGCGATGAGGCAAAAATTAAGAAAACTTCCGCATATTTACATTTTCGCTAATAATTTTTAAAACAATTTCGGAAACGTAGAGGTTTTTCCAGCAAAAAGTTTGAACACCAGCTTAGATGTAAGTAATGTTAATAGTTATTGTGTCAATCAACTTATAATAATATTACAACGATTTTCTTTGAATTATGTATTCTCGTTACAACATTAACAACAAACTTTTTTTAAAATAATTGTTCGTTTACATGAAATATTCGATTTCGAACTTGCCCTTATCGTGCGTATAGAAAGCTCAATATCAAAAAAATTCTCGTTATTTAGCTCTTATTAACCGAGCAGGAGGTCTGTATGGGAGAATCTTGACCGAGGTCGTAAGTACAGACCGAACGCAGTGAGGTCTGTACACGCGACCGAGGTCAAGATTCTCCCATACAGACCGACTTACCTCGGTTAATAAGATGTTTATTATATGGCAAAAAGAAGAACAATTTAATTCGTTCCATAACTTGTAAGCATATAAATATAAACGGCAAGGTGACAAGGTGAACCATATTTAGTTTATCACAAACCATCACTAACGTGAACACTGCGTGAACGACTATTTTTCATTTCGCATTAATAGCTAGCTTAACACTTTTTAAAAATTCATGAAAGTGGAATTAAAATACTGAAGGTTTGCTAATTCAAATAATGCGATCTTCAACACAGACGTGCAGGCTCAAAATGCGATGCATCATTACTTAAAATGTCTTGATTGTTTACAGCGACAAAGTGAAAAACAAAAATATAAAAAAATATATAAAACTTTTGTTAAAAACAAACTATAAAGAAATAAATATAATCAGAATAAACTAGCGCGTACTGTTGTCCTTGAAGTCTTAAATACCATTGCATTAAAATACTGAACAGTTGACCGTTTTATTCACTGGTTAATAAAAAAAAAACTGCAGAAGTGATGGAAGTCTTGGAAGGCGACGATCCCGGGAGCTGGGCATTTGCCCTCTTTCTTCGTCTCCACCCCGGCGCATTTAGACAGCTTATGTGTCCCCACCCCGGGGAATTTGCCCATAGTTTAAAAAAAAAAAATTGCTAATGCCCAGGGGTTAGCCCGGGGGGGGGTGGAAGGGCACTGCTGGAATTGACTTGAAAGATGTCATCAATAATTCATTTTTTACAAAATAGCAACACCTGTTTATGGCGTAGTAATATGCATGCAAAAATTCAGCAAACCGATTGGCTGAAAGCACGTCAATTTATCCCAAACAGAATATAAAGTTGAAATTAAATTGTACGTATATTATTATTGAGCAATGATTTTTAATTCTCTGATGTCAACGAATAAAACAATAAATTCAGATAAAAGAAGCCATACAGATTAAAAAGCAAATGATACTAACGACAAACTTAAGTAGTCAAATGATTCTTCTCGGGTAAATGAATAAGGACTCTTAAGACTATAAATAATAAATAAGAGCGCCTACAATAAAGCTATGTAAACGCTCGCTCCAAAAGTCAGACGCTGAACCAAGCAAGCTAAACCAACCATATAGTTATTTAAGTATAATTAACACAGGATTCAGTTACTAAAGAAGCATATCTCATGTGATAGTGAAGAGTAAGAAATCGATCCACAGTGATGGCTTTTATTGTCAAAAAAAGAAACTCCATACAGAGAATACCTGATCATCACTGAAGCACGGTATAGTTAATGCTCTCTCAAACGTCCGGCGATCAGTAATATAATACCGGTCCACCTTCAGAACCCTGTCAAGCTTAAAACAATAAAAATTAATAATCAGGCAGAAGCCGGAGAAACGTCTTCGAACTGATGTTCCTGGAACCTGACAAACACACGCCGCTACGCGTGTCGTTTTTTAACTCTCTTCTGCTTTTCCATTGGTGTTTTAAAATGTGTTAGAAGACGGTCTTTTGTGTTTTATATACTTGTTTCAATTCTCGAGAACTTATTG
>JAHPZR010011705.1:0-11546 GCA_019787425.1 Platygyra sinensis
TTTTGAATTTGCCGGCTTTCGAAGACAAAAAATACACAGCTTATAGAAATGGTCCATACGGCGAAATCCCAACCAAGAAAAAACAATCAGAATGCTGGATTTTCCTCAAGGCCGTTACCTTGCATGTATGATGTGTAATAAAACTTTGTAAAATTAAGGTGCAATGTCTTTTTCTAGCTTATTCACAGAAGATAAGGTGTTCTGAATTCAGATGTACAAAATGAGGCATTATATATCTTAAGCAAACTAACTTGTCAAACAAATGTCGGCCAACATCTGCATCCACAGCACTGAGGGGATCATCCATAATAGGTATGTGAAATGGGTACCTTTTTCAATATAAGGTATATAAAAGGGATACTTTTTCTGCCAAAATGGTACATGAAGGGGTAAAGGGGTTGGACCTCGGGGCGGAGCCTCCCCGAATAAAACTTTGTTAAGTACCCCCCCCCCCCCCCGGGACAGACGCATGAGTTTATAATTCATGCGACGCATCAACGAACGAGAGCGGACAGTTTGACAATTTGGTATCGTAAAAAAAAACAAATTGATGTCAGTTATTAATGCGTATATATATCTTATTAGACGTTTTGTTATGTTGTATCGCTGAGTATTTTTACGAGTTGTGAGGTATTTTGGCGAGCACGTAGGGCGAGTCAAAATACAAGCAACGAGTAAAAATTCTCAGCGATACTACACAACAAAACGTCTAATAACAGATTTATTATCCAACACGCCAAATTGGTATGTTCGTGCGAGCGTGGATATTTTACAGGGAATGCTTGATAGAAGTATGCGAAACGGAACGGAATTGGCGCGGGAAATCCAGCTAACTGATTGGTCAACGGCAGGAACCTGTTTAACCTGTCCTCTGGAGTACAAATACCGCGTGGTATTTGTACTCGTCTTAAGCGTTATTTGTACTCTACGAAGTGCAGTTGGATAATAAGTCCTGTTATTGACAATGAATTTCGTCGTGACATTGTCAAAGTAGTCTGCGCATCCACTCGGCTATCGTCTCGTGGATCCACAGCTACTTTGACAATGTTATGACGAAATTCATGATCTATAACAGCACAGACGCATGAAAACATGACGTCTAGTTTAGTTTAGTTTAGTTTATTATTTTTTTGCACTATTTACAAATAATATTTCTACATTTAAGTACATTACAATAAAGAAACAAAAGAAATCTAAATTACACAGGTAGAGAAAAGCAAAATGTGCGCAGTGACCAAAGTAGCTTAAGCTTTCGAGTTGGTCACTGCCACAGACAATTAATTGGCATGAACATGTACATCCAAAAAAAAATTTAGTATGCATGCATCATGACGTCAATTTGTTAAATGACGTGCAAAATTAATGCAATTCTACGTGTGTTTAATACCTATATCATTTCTCATTACTGAGAAAAAACAGTTCATTCTTTGACACCACTGTTTCTAAAGTAAAAATACTTTGATCTATCTTCGGCGAGAACCGTGTGGGACTGGCTAGTCTGGCTAATCTTGAATACAAAGTTGATGGAATTGCAACGTCGATGCAACGTAAGTTACTCGACAAACTCGAAACGGAATAATGAATATCGAGCAAAATTGAAAAAGGAATAATAAATAACTCTGAAAAAAATTAATGGAATAATGAATAAGAGAGATCCAATTATTCCGCTTCCACCCCCGAATTAATCAGCCTTTAGTTTTTGCCACCTTAACTGAAGTAATCAGCACCTCATTTACCTCTGCGGTGGGAGACGCGATGGCCTCATGGTTAGTGCGCTCGTCTCCGGATCGAGTGGTCCGGGTTCGAGCCCTGGCCGGGGACATTGTGTTGTGTTCTTGGGCAAGACACTTTACTCTCACAGTGCCCCTCTCCACCCAGGTGTATAAATGGGTACCGGCGAATTTAATGCTGGGGGGGTAAACCTGCGATGGACTAGCATCCCATCCAGGGGGGAGTAGAAATACTCTCAGTCGCTTCATACTAAGGAAACCGGGATAAGCTCCGGCCTGATGGGCCACTTGGCTCGTATGCAGACTTTACCTACCTACCATTTACCTCTGCAATGTCATTGCATTCATTTACAGCAGTAATGCACAGAAAAAAACTGCTTTAGTGCAACATTTTCATACGCCTACAAAACGACTCTGAAACTGAAAATATGACATACTTACGTCTGACAGGACTAGCAGCTGGTCAGCCTCCTTCAAATACTGCAGCTGATGGGTAACTAAGATACGAGGTTTGCTTGACAAGTAACCACAGATGCACCTAGAAAAATTCAGTAAGTAATATAACAGTTCTAGGAATCTTGGTAAAAACAACTGAACCAAACCTTGTACAAACATTGCAGTCTAGGGGAAGAAACAAAGACTGCAACCAGGCTGTAGAAACTCCATTATATTTGCACAGATGCATTGTAGAACTAGTATTTTCCCTCATTTAAAACAAACAAATAAAGAAGCCTAAAACACGAAGGGCTTTCGAGAACACAAGGTAAATGTAGAAAACAGGAGCTGCAATTCTATGGACCGTGTTCTCAAATATCTGGAGTGTTTTATCAGAGTGAAATACACGGCTTAGGCTTCTCTATTTGCTTTATGATAGAGAAGTGAAGTGGCCAAGCTTAATCTGTGTTTTCTTTAAGAAATGTGAACTACCGTCTCTTCTCAAAGGATTAGATACAATTTATGGAAAATAGGAAATTTTGAACATTTGGTGTTGTTTTAATATTAGAGTTTGAAGTTAAAAATTGGTAGATGCACTGAATTGTTCGAGCAATTGCGCATGCACTGCATCTAACTGGGTTCCGGTATGTATGTAACAAAGAAAAGCTGAGGATTGCTGAGTTCTTTGCATCATTACCTTTTCTAACATATCTTTGTAATAAAAGACTAAAGCCATCAATACGCTGCCTTCAGTTATAGTGAAAAATAGTACAGATAGTGCGGCTGTTGAGTAAATAAAATCATCGCTCTATTGACGGCATGTTTGTTTTTTTGCAATCCTTGTACGCGCGCGAAAACTATGATCGGTTTCGTCAATATAATCGTTCGGAAAGTCCCGCCTCTGAGGTCGTTGGTAAGGTTCAGAAATATTCGAATCTCTTAGGAAGAGTTTAGGGAACATTTTGATACGTTCGTGAAACCTTCGGGCAATTACATTGGGCGAGTCATCTGAAATCTTCGAAGACGTGTGAAAATGGCCACCATGGACAATCGTAACACAACACATGGCGTAGCCACCTATCAAAGGTCAAAGAACCTGACAATGACAACATTTAAAACAATGGTGAATACTAAGGAACCAGTAATGGGCAAGACCGTGCCGCAAAGTGCTTTCCGATTGAAGACTCATCACTGTCATCGGTGAACACAGCCAGCAAAAAGAGCCGAGAGAATGACTTGAAGCGTACTCTGTACGTGATTTGTTGTTATGTCGGACACGGTTTATTATTCATTATTCTTTTACGGAAACCAAATAATTCTTTATTCTGAACGTCCAAACCCTAAATATTCCTTATTCATTTCGTTTTTTAAGCCGTTATTCATTATTCATTATTCCGCTTCCACCCCCGAGATTAATTAAACCATACCTATATTAGGATGGCCGAACACAGTTTTTAAGTGCCTATGCCTAATTCACCATAACTGTTAAAGTATTTATGCTTTGGCGCCCATTTGTTTGCAAGAGTCAAGGTTAACCACAGAAATATTTATTCTCACATTTTGACTAGGGTGTGTGCTGTTGCCATGGCTATAATCTTTTTCTGTATTATTTAAAATTCCCTATGGCAAAATTCAGATTTTTTTTGATAGATCATTCACGTGGTCTCAGATCTATTTTCGGCCAAATTTCTTGAAATTCTAACGACTGGCTCGTTAGAAATCCGCATGTTTCTGCTAAAGCAATCGGTCTCAATTTTTCGAGCAACTGCGCATGCGTTGCATTTAACTGGGTTCTTTCGTTAACAAACAAAAGCTGGGTTCTTTGCATCGTTGCCTTTTCTAACATATCTTTGTTATTAAAGACTAAAGCCATCAATACACTGCGTTCCATTATAGAGAAAAATAACACAGATAGTGCGGGTGTTGAGTAAATAAAATGATCGCTCTACTGACGGCATGTTTGTTGTTTGAAATCCTTGTGCACGTGTTAAAGGTCAATTAAAATTGTTTGTTGACAAGCTATTTGTAAATTGCACATTTCCTTTAAGGGTGAATGCATTGGTCAGGGCACATATCAAGATCTTTCTAAATCTGGCATTGACTTTATGACGTTACTAATTGAGGAAGAAGAGGATGATTCTGCCATCGAATCTGATGACGAACCAAGTCAAATGGAACGTAAAATGAAACGAACATTAAGTCGGCTCCACAGTCATAATTTATCTCTGGCTCGTGCGGACAGCGTGCAGTCACGCTCCTCTCACAGGACAAGCCTCCTGATGGAAAGTCAGTTATCAATTTTAACCTCGGAAACTGAAGTCTCCATTTTTGTAAGTTCATGGCTTGACACCTCGTAGTATTTTTAACTTAGAATAAACAGGTTGTGCTAGAAATAAATAATTGTCTAATATTTTCTTTATTTTAAGGACGAGGATATCCTTCCCAAAGAAACTAAGCAAGAGGGAGCCGTCACTATGGATACGTATCTTCAGTATTTCAAGTCTTTACATAGCCTGGCAGCTTCTATGTTTGTTCTATTTTTGTTTGCAGTAACACAGGTACTTCAGTGGCATTTGCTTATAAACGTAAGTCTCACATGTAATAAACTTACATTGTACGGCCAAGGATATTTTAATTCCATTTTTTAAAGAACGTCAAGTTATCGAAAGTTATGGACGATTTACACCTTTCTGTGATCGAAGTGGTTGTATTTCAAATCGTGTTTCACTCTCACGTCATTCAAAATGGCGGAACGATGAACGGAGGTAAACACTGCTCACTCATTTTGATCACACGTTCCCAGGTTTAAGTTTATCGCACTAATCAAGCAAACAAATCAATACAAATCAGTAGTTCAATATTCAATATTCAGTTTTGGTTATCGCATAATCATACAAACAGATCTGAATGAAAAAGTCAGATTTTCTCAGCAAAGACCTCGAAAAGGACTCGGTAAGTAAGTTTACGGATGGGAAGCCTTTTAGAGCGTTTGACAACGTTGGCTCAACTTGACGCATAAGTCAGTGTCGTAATGATTGTAAATTGTAAGATAAAAGCTGGAAAAACTTACCTTGAAGTTTTTTCGTCGCCAAATTTTTTTTTGTTCAAAAAGGTGGGAAAGCTAACCACGGCTGGTCATACGGGAACTCAGTACTCAGTCTTTCTTGGTACAGTTTTCATGCGTTGTGGATCCTCAATAGACCACAAGTTTTCTATGAGTTATTTAACAAATAGATTCTCTGTTGCCGTGCGTCTGTTCAGTAGTAGATCGCAGATGACGTCAAAATGACGTCAAAATGTGGTAAGAACAAAAAGTGGCACACGAGGCGTAGCCGAATGTGTCACTGATGTTCTTACCACATTTTGGCGTCTTCTGTGATCTATTACTGAATTAGACGCACGGCAACATGGAATCTATTTGTTTTATATAATAACGAAAAGCCTTTTTTATTTCAAAATATTTCAGCATAACGCGAAAGCTGGCCTTTGCCCCGCCCGGCTTTTGCCCGCCACTTTCGCGAACACAAAAAAAAGCTATTTGACGTGATCTATGATCTATACAAAATGAAGCAATTTCATTGGTTTACTATGCGTAGCAAAGAATTGTGATTGGTCGAGAAAAATCACGCCACTGTCAAACCTGACTCGAGCGTCGCTTCTCGTGGAATGAAAACTTACAGCGAAAGCAGAATGGAACTGCGAAATCTACAAATCTTGAAGAAAATGCTGGAAAAATCAAGTCAGTTTTTGTCATCGGAGCAGCCCTGTGAGCCGAAAAGCTTGGACGTTTCCTTGAAAATTACAGGAGTTGAAAAAATACTCTCAGGAAACTTGTGGTTGCGGTCAACCTAGAGGCCATTTGATTCGAGTTTTGAATGAAAGGAGCGTAAATGACGGTGGAGATTTCTGTCTCTCTGTGGTTGGTGATTCTCAAATCAGCTTGATACAGTCTCGGAGACACATTTTAGCTGCGCTACTGTTAACCATGAGCTGTGGTTAGTTATACTTTGCTCGCTGCTTTGCATGAAACGGACAGCACCATTCGCATCGGAAAGCAAGGTTATGTATTTATTTTACCGATTTAAAGAAGTGATGTTTTGATGTTTCATTCCTGACATCAATCAGTCTGTCAACATTTGTTTTGACATTGGGAAGAGTTGAATTTTTTAAACTGATAAATTAATCTCAGAAACATTTTGTTTACTGGGTTTGTTAAATTCGAGATAAAGCAATGGTTTTCGGCTTACCAAGACCAATTTTATGCGTGGTTTAGTCTCGCTCGACTGCCTACTGAGACTGCTCGAAAATTATTTCTGTATCATTTTCTAAAAGAAACGGCTTTATCTTTCGTTTTCTGGCTTCTCGAACCTGTTGAATACCTTGGCAAGACTTTTTTGTATCTTATCTTCTGCCCAGTCACGTAAAATATTATCCTTATTCACAAAACTTTCTGCCGTTTTAAAATGGCAGAAAGTTTTGTGAATAAGGATAATATTTTACGTGACTGGGCAGAAGATAAGATACAAAAAAGTCTTGCCAAGGTATTCAACAGGTTCGAGAAGCCAGAAAACGAAAGATAAAGCCGTTTCTTTTAGAAAATGATACAGAAATAATTTTCGAGCAGTCTCAGTAGGCAGTCGAGCGAGACTAAACCACGCATAAAATTGGTCTTGGTAAGCCGAAAACCATTGCTTTATCTCGAATTTAACAAACCCAGTAAACAAAATGTTTCTGAGATTAATTTATCAGTTTAAAAAATTCAACTCTTCCCAATGTCAAAACAAATGTTGACAGACTGATTGATGTCAGGAATGAAACATCAAAACATCACTTCTTTAAATCGGTAAAATAAATACATAACCTTGCTTTCCGATGCGAATGGTGCTGTCCGTTTCATGCAAAGCAGCGAGCAAAGTATAACTAACCACAGCTCATGGTTAACAGTAGCGCAGCTAAAATGTGTCTCCGAGACTGTATCAAGCTGATTTGAGAATCACCAACCACAGAGAGACAGAAATCTCCACCGTCATTTACGCTCCTTTCATTCAAAACTCGAATCAAATGGCCTCTAGGTTGACCGCAACCACAAGTTTCCTGAGAGTATTTTTTCAACTCCTGTAATTTTCAAGGAAACGTCCAAGCTTTTCGGCTCACAGGGCTGCTCCGATGACAAAAACTGACTTGATTTTTCCAGCATTTTCTTCAAGATTTGTAGATTTCGCAGTTCCATTCTGCTTTCGCTGTAAGTTTTCATTCCACGAGAAGCGACGCTCGAGTCAGGTTTGACAGTGGCGTGATTTTTCTCGACCAATCACAATTCTTTGCTACGCATAGTAACCAATGAAATTGCTTCATTTTGTATAGATCATAGATCACGTCAAATAGCTTTTTTTTGTGTTCGCGAAAGTGGCGGGCAAAAGCCGGGCGGGGCAAAGGCCAGCTTTCGCGTTATGCTGAAATATTTTGAAATAAAAAAGGCTTTTCGTTATTATATAAAACAAATAGATTCCATGTTGCCGTGCGTCTAATTCAGTAATAGATCACAGAAGACGCCAAAATGTGGTAAGAACATCAGTGACACATTCGGCTACGCCTCGTGTGCCACTTTTTTGTTCTTACCACATTTTGACGTCATTTTGACGTCATCTGCGATCTACTACTGAACAGACGCACGGCAACAGAGAATCTATTTGTTAAATAACTCATAGAAAACTTGTGGTCTATTGAGGATCCACAACGCATGAAAACTGTACCAAGAAAGACTGAGTACTGAGTTCCCGTATGACCAGCCGTGGTTAGCTTTCCCACCTTTTTGAACAAAAAAAAATTTGGCGACGAAAAAACTTCAAGGTAAGTTTTTCCAGCTTTTATCTTACAATTTACAATCATTACGACACTGACTTATGCGTCAAGTTGAGCCAACGTTGTCAAACGCTCTAAAAGGCTTCCCATCCGTAAACTTACTTACCGAGTCCTTTTCGAGGTCTTTGCTGAGAAAATCTGACTTTTTCATTCAGATCTGTTTGTATGATTATGCGATAACCAAAACTGAATATTGAATATTGAACTACTGATTTGTATTGATTTGTTTGCTTGATTAGTGCGATAAACTTAAACCTGGGAACGTGTGATCAAAATGAGTGAGCAGTGTTTACCTCCGTTCATCGTTCCGCCATTTTGAATGACGTGAGAGTGAAACACGATTTGAAATACAACCACTTCGATCACAGAAAGGTGTAAATCGTCCATAACTTTCGATAACTTGACGTTCTTTAAAAAATGGAATTAAAATATCCTTGGCCGTACAATGTAAGTTTATTACATGTGAGACTTACGTTTATAAGCAAATGCCACTGAAGTACCTGTGTTACTGCAAACAAAAATAGAACAAACATAGAAGCTGCCAGGCTATGTAAAGACTTGAAATACTGAAGATACGTATCCATAGTGACGGCTCCCTCTTGCTTAGTTTCTTTGGGAAGGATATCCTCGTCCTTAAAATAAAGAAAATATTAGACAATTATTTATTTCTAGCACAACCTGTTTATTCTAAGTTAAAAATACTACGAGGTGTCAAGCCATGAACTTACAAAAATGGAGACTTCAGTTTCCGAGGTTAAAATTGATAACTGACTTTCCATCAGGAGGCTTGTCCTGTGAGAGGAGCGTGACTGCACGCTGTCCGCACGAGCCAGAGATAAATTATGACTGTGGAGCCGACTTAATGTTCGTTTCATTTTACGTTCCATTTGACTTGGTTCGTCATCAGATTCGATGGCAGAATCATCCTCTTCTTCCTCAATTAGTAACGTCATAAAGTCAATGCCAGATTTAGAAAGATCTTGATATGTGCCCTGACCAATGCATTCACCCTTAAAGGAAATGTGCAATTTACAAATAGCTTGTCAACAAACAATTTTAATTGACCTTTAACACGTGCACAAGGATTTCAAACAACAAACATGCCGTCAGTAGAGCGATCATTTTATTTACTCAACACCCGCACTATCTGTGTTATTTTTCTCTATAATGGAACGCAGTGTATTGATGGCTTTAGTCTTTAATAACAAAGATATGTTAGAAAAGGCAACGATGCAAAGAACCCAGCTTTTGTTTGTTAACGAAAGAACCCAGTTAAATGCAACGCATGCGCAGTTGCTCGAAAAATTGAGACCGATTGCTTTAGCAGAAACATGCGGATTTCTAACGAGCCAGTCGTTAGAATTTCAAGAAATTTGGCCGAAAATAGATCTGAGACCACGTGAATGATCTATCAAAAAAAATCTGAATTTTGCCATAGGGAATTTTAAATAATACAGAAAAAGATTATAGCCATGGCAACAGCACACACCCTAGTCAAAATGTGAGAATAAATATTTCTGTGGTTAACCTTGACTCTTGCAAACAAATGGGCGCCAAAGCATAAATACTTTAACAGTTATGGTGAATTAGGCATAGGCACTTAAAAACTGTGTTCGGCCATCCTAATATAGGTATGGTTTAATTAATCTCGGGGGTGGAAGCGGAATAATGAATAATGAATAACGGCTTAAAAAACGAAATGAATAAGGAATATTTAGGGTTTGGACGTTCAGAATAAAGAATTATTTGGTTTCCGTAAAAGAATAATGAATAATAAACCGTGTCCGACATAACAACAAATCACGTACAGAGTACGCTTCAAGTCATTCTCTCGGCTCTTTTTGCTGGCTGTGTTCACCGATGACAGTGATGAGTCTTCAATCGGAAAGCACTTTGCGGCACGGTCTTGCCCATTACTGGTTCCTTAGTATTCACCATTGTTTTAAATGTTGTCATTGTCAGGTTCTTTGACCTTTGATAGGTGGCTACGCCATGTGTTGTGTTACGATTGTCCATGGTGGCCATTTTCACACGTCTTCGAAGATTTCAGATGACTCGCCCAATGTAATTGCCCGAAGGTTTCACGAACGTATCAAAATGTTCCCTAAACTCTTCCTAAGAGATTCGAATATTTCTGAACCTTACCAACGACCTCAGAGGCGGGACTTTCCGAACGATTATATTGACGAAACCGATCATAGTTTTCGCGCGCGTACAAGGATTGCAAAAAAACAAACATGCCGTCAATAGAGCGATGATTTTATTTACTCAACAGCCGCACTATCTGTACTATTTTTCACTATAACTGAAGGCAGCGTATTGATGGCTTTAGTCTTTTATTACAAAGATATGTTAGAAAAGGTAATGATGCAAAGAACTCAGCAATCCTCAGCTTTTCTTTGTTACATACATACCGGAACCCAGTTAGATGCAGTGCATGCGCAATTGCTCGAACAATTCAGTGCATACTACTAGCCAATTTTTAACTTCAAAACTCTCAATATTTAAAACAACAACCAAATGTTTCAAAATTTTTCCTATTTTCCATAATTTGTATCTAATCCTTTGAGAAGAGACGGTAGTTGCACATTTTTACAAGAATTAAGAAACACAGATTAAGCTTGGCCACTTCACTTCTCTATCATAAAGCAAATAGAGAAGCCTAAGCCGTGTATTTCACTCTGATAAAACACTCCAGATATTTGAGAACACGGTCCATAGAATTGCAGCTCCTGTTTTCTACATTTACCTTGTGTTCTCGAAAGCCCTTCGTGTTTTAGGCTTCTTTATTTGTTTGTTTTAAATGAGGGAAAATACTAGTTCTACAATGCATCTGTGCAAATATAATGGAGTTTCTACAGCCTGGTTGCAGTCTTTGTTTCTTCCCCTAGACTGCAATGTTTGTACAAGGTTTGGTTCAGTTGTTTTTACCAAGATTCCTAGAACTGTTATATTACTTACTGAATTTTTCTAGGTGCATCTGTGGTTACTTGTCAAGCAAACCTCGTATCTTAGTTACCCATCAGCTGCAGTATTTGAAGGAGGCTGACCAGCTGCTAGTCCTGTCAGACGTAAGTATGTCATATTTTCAGTTTCAGAGTCGTTTTGTAGGCGTATGAAAATGTTGCACTAAAGCAGTTTTTTTTCTGTGCATTACTGCTGTAAATGAATGCAATGACATTGCAGAGGTAAATGGTAGGTAGGTAAAGTCTGCATACGAGCCAAGTGGCCCATCAGGCCGGAGCTTATCCCGGTTTCCTTAGTATGAAGCGACTGAGAGTATTTCTACTCCCCCCTGGATGGGATGCTAGTCCATCGCAGGTTTACCCCCCCAGCATTAAATTCGCCGGTACCCATTTATACACCTGGGTGGAGAGGGGCACTGTGAGAGTAAAGTGTCTTGCCCAAGAACACAACACAATGTCCCCGGCCAGGGCTCGAACCCGGACCACTCGATCCGGAGACGAGCGCACTAACCATGAGGCCATCGCGTCTCCCACCGCAGAGGTAAATGAGGTG
>JAHPZR010011708.1:0-20000 GCA_019787425.1 Platygyra sinensis
TAAAACAGACCGAGAGTGCTTCGAAAATATTATTAAACACTCTTCTTCAGCCTCCGCATTAGCTCTGAACCTCTTGGACAATCTTGTTCCAAAGGAGGTTCAGCGCATCTCAAACATCAAAGGAGTGCTTGGAAAAGCTCCCTTGGATCCCGGGATCTTGGCAGCTATTAAAGGTATGCATGGTCACATGTATGTTCAATGCATTTCCTTCATTTAATACCAAGTATTGGGCTGGTCTATAACCAACCTTATCATGAATATAACAGTTTCTGCTTCAACTTTATCTGAAAATAATTGCACAGTTATGTTTTGCACTCTATAAATTTGTGTTATTATATATACATGTAAACACATAGCTAATTCTTCCAAATGAGTATAGCAACCCCTCATTTTTTTTAATTATCGACAAACAACCAATCACTTCAAAAACAACAATAAAGGTAAAACTTGACAAAAACCTGAGAACAGTGGATTTTCAAAGAAATAACCATGTTATATATTATTTTGTAAGCATATTAATGATATTTTGTTTTTGTCTATATTTTTTATTTCTACAGGGCAACTCAAAAGACAATATAAATGGAGTGATGAGGAAACAGACAAAAACTGGTCAGGGAAGGCTGGCATACAACAGAAAATCGCCGACAAATGCCGAAACCTTAATAAATCCTTCGGCAAAAAAAAATAGTGAACATTTTAAAAACATTTTACATGTAATTTGATCATAACTTTTAAATTGAAAGTATTTTATTGCATTTAGGTGCAACTCAGATCAGCTGTTAATTATTTAATAATTATGATTAGCTGTTATCTTATTGTGTCATTTCATTTTGGTGTTCTTTGATCTCAATGTGGACTTTAATTGTTTCGCATTTTAATTGTTACATTTTAACCATTTTGTACTATTTTCAAATAAATTTGTTTATTCAATCAGTTGAAAAAAGTGGTACTGAACTAATGTTATTTGGGAGTTACTGAAATCCTTACTGCAGCAAGATTCCTGGTTGGCATGTCAGAATTCACACAGGCCAGCACATGTGATCCTGGGAGGACTTAGGTACTGATCCCACCTGTCATCCCAGGTGGGATCCTGGGTGGAATGCTGCTATAGTCCCAGGTGGGTGGGCCTCTTTGATCCCACCTGGGATTAAAGGCGGGATCCCACCTGGTTTCCCAGGTGGGATTGGTGGGATCCCACCTGGGGTCCAGCGTAGGATTGGTGGGATCCCACCCTGGATCCCAGGTGGGATTGGCGGGATCTCACCCGGGATCACTGGTGGGATCCCACCTGGGACGTTCCATAATCCCAATCGGGATCCCAGGTGGGATCCCGCCAGAAAAAGGCGGGATCCCACCTGGGATTAACCTGGGATCCCAGGTGGGATTGGCGGGATCCCGCATATAATTTTAACCTGGGGAGACAAAATACACAGTTCTTGGCAAGATCTTGGAGCAAAGGATGGTTCAAGTTTAAACATTAAAACACATGTTTCACTGGGCCAGCTTACAATCTGTGACAACTTACGGAGTTGCTAAGGTCAGGAAATGGTCAGGTAAAAGATGCTGTTCAAGTTCAGAGAAAAGTTGGGGAATTTTATTTTAATTCAGGAAAAATTGACATTTTGAAGAAAAGTCAGGGAAAATTGAAATAATTTAACACAGTTGATTTAATGCTATTGGAGGCTGGAAGAAACATTTGTTATCAGTGTGATCTTAATGATATTTTTCCTTAAAGAAGAGGGGAAGTTTTCTGGAAACTTATCTTTCTTAATGAACTAATAGAGAGGTTGGCTGTAAGTTCACACTAGAACTACTAGATCTGACATTTTGTACTTTTCTTGGTCAGGGAAATGCTATTTTTATCAGACACAAGTCAGGGAATTTTGAAAAGTGATATCTGTGGCAGCCATTACTTATGATAAAAATGTGTCACTTGATTGCTCCAAAGAGTCCAGTTCTATTAGCTAAGAACACAATGTATTTATGCCATCTTTAAATCTAGACTAATGGTAAATGATAACAAATTCAATTAACTATCAATGGACAATATGAGGTTCACTGAAAGCTGTATAGCTTTACGTGATCATGTCTATCTTACCGATCTCTGATGCCTTGCTGATAACATTGAGGTTATCTCTTAACCATTTAACGGCTGCTCCAGTGATAGCAACAGAACCCTGTAATGCAACATTTCAATGATTAAGTTGACACAATTGAAAAATTTCAGTCTGAAATATGATTGGTTGAGGATGGGAGCATTCTCAAATTAATAACAACAGTAAACCATTTAACAAGAACAAAAAAAGCTCTCATCAGGTTGGTGATTGGTTGGAACTAAATAGATGATCAAAAATTCATTTATTCACAGGAAAGGTTTTTTGTGTTTGATTCTTTGAACCAGTGACACATATAGCTGGCTGTATGAGACTTAGGCTCAGCACAGCTATGATTATCATTTTCCAAATTGTTAATACAGCTGCAAGTGTTATTACAGTAAGTCCCTCCTACATATACATGTAGGTGGTTGATCAGTCGCTTTTTAAGAGCACTCAATGCCATTCATAAGCACAGCAAAACCTGTATTATGCAGACCCCTACAATCAAGTGGACAGCAGCTTCAGTCCATAAATTTTCTTCTCATATTTTTTTGTAAAATAATCCTGCATTCAGCAGACACCTCTCAGAAGCGGATGTGGACACCATGCAATATTATGCCATTTTGTTGAACAATACCTGCAATATGCAGACAGTTTAATGGTTTTTAAAAGCTCAGCTCAGACTCCTTTAACATTGCTGAGCAATGTCTTCTTGAAGTTAATAAGTAGATTATTCTAGACTGATGCATTGACTGACTGGACATTATGCTATGAGAAGTCTTCGATTTTACACTGTGTTACAAAAGGTTTAATTTGAACTATTATTGCACAATCATGGGCGTAGCCAGGATTTTTCAAAGGGGGGGTCACACTGACTCATACAGAGGGTACTCATCAGATTGTCACCTGAATATTGTAGGTTGTTTGCTTACAAAAAGGCTTACAAAGGGGAGGTCACGGGCACCCCAGGACCCCCCCTTGGCTACGCCCTTGACAATATACTACAACCCAGTGGCATATCCAGACCTTGACCTAAGTAGGGAAAGGGGGAGTTGCTTGCCCTGCCAGCTTTTCTTCCTTCTGCGATTGTTTTTTTTTTTAACCACAATAAAAGGTGGCCCAGGTTTCCTGGGGCCCTTCCCTAGATCTGCTATTGGAGCCTATACACTAGTAAGTGTCCTAATACAGATTTTACTGTAAAACATTTTTGAAGTCACCTCTAATGCATAGACTGTAGGTTGGTCAGGTCCCATCTTATAAGCTACTGTTGTAAGCAGGCCATTCTGTGAGAGGACAACCTTTTCAGAAACAAAAAAACAAGGTCAGAGCACATAGTTCTAATTAAAATCTTTTTTTCTGGTTGGCCAAAAGTGTACTGTGAATTTTTTATGAATTTTTGCGATGGTCATCCAGCTGCATATTATTCAATAATCATGTTAACAACACTCAAGGTCAAGGGTACTCATGTCATATATGACCACAGTGAATGATTTCTCAGGGTACTCATGTCAAGTTTGTGTGCTCCGTGTTGCTTGCTGTCAGTGAAGAAGAAAAAGCACGACTTCTGTATTTCTGTTTTCGTTCAACCCATAATATAAATTAAAATTATCCGATTTGAAGTTTCTGCAAAATCCAGTGTAAACAAGGTCTTGGTGAGGGTTATCAATACTTACCTTGACTTTGATTATTCTGGATACCACTAAAACCTCATCCAATAATACTTTTTTATAGTGTGCAGTTCATAAAATATCCAAACCCACCCTTCCCCCAAGGAAAGTTATTGGATACTCCAAGGAGGGGTGGGGTTTCAAAGGCCTAAAAGTACAAAGCTAAAGTGAAGAAAAAAAAACAAGAAACTCTGTAGAAAGGCTCAAACAGATGTTTTTGGAACAGCACAATATTATTAATACTTTATAGATCATACCTCACTCCCTGTATTGTACAACAGAAAACACCCAGTACCATATCTGCATGTTGAACACATCAAAATACAATTTTACATTAATGTTTTACTGCAAAGTATTGACAGAATATAATGTTGATCATAGAGTAAAAACATGGCAAAATTTTAATATAAAAAAATATTAAAATTAAATGTAATTCAACATTTTGATGCTCCAAGCACCATTATCTAGAGTGGAAAAAAGTTAATGTCAAAGACCTTTACTTAACAAGTTGAGTTTTGAAAATCATTAGATGGGAAAATTTAAGAGAACAACAGAGCAACACTTGGTGTCACATGCTACTACATGTATGACATAGCCCTTTTAATTTTATCTGGCATTCTTGTTAAACAATATCAGGAAGATACATGTTTCAATCTGTTGAAGAAACAACTGCATTTATTCAGAGGGATTACAACCGGCTGGACCCGAGGGATAAAACACATTCTGTAATTATTATCATTACATGTACATGTAATGCTCAGTGGGTTGTGACCATCTGGGCAATCACTTTTAACTGTCCTACAGGAAAAAAAAATATTAAAATTTCTAAAAAATGATGCCACTACTAATACTGTACTTACGTGTTTTTAGCATCTCCCTGGTTAAAGCAAAGCTGTCCCACCAAGGCTGCTTGCTGGTCACCAAGACACTATAACCAACCAGTTGTGCTGTTTTAGTTTTGACATCAGCTTAAAAAATCTCTTTATTTGTCATTTTATCACATTTGCTTTATTTTCTTCGGCAGAATTTGGAATAGGGAGCTTAAGCAAATCATGACAACGACGGCAACGAGAACATCGCTAAACAAAGGTTTAATGAGCAAAACAATAGCTGTGCATGTGCATTATAACTCTTTGTACATTTCATTGCCATCCTCTGCAAAACAACGTTCTTGAAATGACCAAGTTCTGCATCGTCAACGGAACGTGGAAGATGAATGCCGGAATTGAATGCCGTCGTTGCATATTTAGATTAAGCATGTTTTTATAGCCATTGGTGAAATATAAATTCATTCTTTACTACACATTGTCCTCGACATCGTCATTGTCATTGCTTAAGCTCCCTAATAAGTTTTGAGTAGCCCCTTGTAGTAGTGGTCTGAATTCTTAAACTGACTGTGTAACAATTTGCTTTTTTTTTGTACACTGATCAAGACTATCCCCTAGTTACATATTATATTGTCAAAAGCTTAATATTCTAATCAGCCATCTACACAACAAAAGGTTAAAATCATAAGGAGAAATTACATTTTCATCATTCTTCAGTACTACATATTACATGTAACTAATGTTACATACCCCTGATATCGGCACTCCAAGGAGAGGACCCTCCACCTGAAAATTAATACAAAGAATTAAAAGGTAAGCTGATCGTCAAAGTGCCCAGACTATGCTAAGGAATGATGGCATTTTTGTTGGGATCAGACACCATTCCATATAAGAGTTATCATATCTTAACCTCTACAATATCAGAAGTCATAATGGTTTCAATAATTCCAGATCTTTGGAGCTGTAGTGAGGCATGTCAGAGAAAAAAACTTAGTGATACAATAACTTTCAACATCTTTCCTTAGAGGAACACTTTGATTTGAATGGACACTAGAGTAAGACTTTTTTATGGAAACGTTGGTTTTGGCTTATCACCAATATTTTTCCAAAGTTGCTGTCCATTTTCACATCTTATAATTTAAGGTTCTTGGCTTATGGACAAGCTTGGCTTACAGGTAAACTAGTGTAGCCAGGGCTATGAAAGTGCTGCAGAAATTGGGATGTTGCTTGCAAATTGAAGTGGGGATTGTATAGAGCTTGTAGAAATGGTTGTCATTGAGTTATTTTGTGTGGTTAGGTCCCTGAAATTGTTGAATAAGTTTACAGATATTGTAGGTTTCAGTTCATGATCAATACATGAAACTTTATTGTCGCAGACTAGAAATTGTGCGGGCGCAGTTTTCGCCATGTGCTTTTGTGAGTTCAGTTTTGCCGCCATTTTGGTTGGTTCCCGCCATCATGGGTACAGCATAATAACTTCGAATTGTTCAGATACGCAGAGATTCGATGTTTGTAAGATGTTTTTTTCGAAGTAAATGTTTGTCTGGATGAATACGAGTTATTTGCTCAGCCAAGAGTAGCTGGCCACTACAGATATGGATGAACACTTATCGCATAAGTCGTACCGAACTAGGAACCAACCAGAGCAGAATCCCATGCTTATCTTGTTGATGGAAGGAACTAGTGTTCCTACATGTTTCACGACGGAAAGCACTAACTAGTTTTCTATGTTCCATGCGACACGTAGTACGGATATTTGCATGGATACTTTAACAACAAAGGCCAGTTTATTACCGTGACTGAGGGTTTATTGCGAGCTCACACAGGGAAAGAAGGACACGCCACTGCTGTACAATCAACTGAATCTACTTTATTGCTTGAATCAAGCTTCTTATATACACCATTGTAGCTAACTTACACGTGTTACAAAATACAGAGGGTAATAATAGTTTCCTTTGGCATAAACAACTTAATTACGACATGGCTGCAATTTTACAGAAATGGGCGAACACTTACGTAGGCTGTGTTTTCACTAGGCCGATTAACTAACTGAACATTCTTCCTAGGTGTTTGTTTACAGACCGACATTAGCTAGTTAAACATGACATCTGTTTTTACTGGGAAATTTTAAGCCACTAATGCAAATCTGTGCAACTTTCAAAAATAGTGGGAGAGGAAGCGCTTTTAATGAGATCACTAGTACTGATTCTCGCTATATTTTTGTGAAAGAGAAGGAGTTTTCCTCAGAGGGTGCGATTTATGTCTCACTTTTGCTTCTCAGGACTGAGTTTGTCGAGCTAGGGTGACGCATGTGGCATAGGAACTGCTTGGTATGGAAGAACTGCTGGCTGCCAGTAATGCAAGAATTGATTCTACATGCCGACGCTGTGAAACAGGTAAGGCCGAAAAGGCCCTGAAAGAGGAATCCAACAGGTCCGGAGGAATTGTTAAATGGTGAAAGAATTGGGAAGTGTTTTGCATTCATCAGCCATGTTTACAAGCATATAAGGTTTTGTTTCAAAAGAACCACGAGGCAAACGTCTGGAAAATAACTTTGCCAGATTGTTTGGCAGGCATCTGTCACTACACGCAATGCGGTTGGCTGCGGTATTTGTCAGGACAAGTTAAACCATCTTGCGGCAAAGTATAACTCTGCGTGAGTGGAAATTGTAGGAGCAGAAATCTCACTTATAAATTCTGTACTTGTACCCTTTAAATGTCTCTAGAGTGTCGACAGTGTCGATCAAAGATGCGTCCATCACCGGAAGTGTGAAAATGCTAAAACTCAATTTAAAATTCATGTTTGGATGAAAAGGAATATATTGTGTGTCCTGCAGTTTCCAGTTGTTTTAATTGTTCTATAAGTTATAGTAACAACGATTTCTCTTCATCTGATTTAAGAATTTGACCACAGAGGCGAGACTGCTAAGAAATAACAAACTAACTTTAAAATAAGAGGTCACAATTAATCGTCAAAATTTACAAACTTTCATGAACTGCATTTTAAAAAAAGAAAAGCAAGAGTTGTGAAATTCAGTCACGATCAGAGCAAAATTTTTCACTGGAATCCACACCGAAAGAATGTATGACATCGTGTTGTTCGTGGCGCAGTGCACTCTGGTAAAAAGTGGCACAGCGCACTCTGGTTAAATGCAATGCATTCTGGTAAAAAGTGCAATGCATTCTGATAAAAAGTGATGAATTCGAGAATTCGTACTCCCTTTTATATATTCTGTTTAAATCCTGATTATGTTGCTGCTCGCTTGCTACGCTTGCTCTGCAGCAATAAAATGGTGTTCATCCGTCAATTGGATGAGGACCATCTAATCATCCTGAGGCTGGGATAGTCTGTCCCAGTGGGTTCGGAGATGGCTTGTGAGGCCAATCCGTGCTCAGAAGGTTCTGGTATGTACTCTTAGACTATCAAAAACCTGATCAGTGGATGATCTGGCCTCAGTGAGTAAAAGCTGACATGTAAATAGCCTGGTAGGTGTATTAAAAGAGTTACTCTAGCTATAGAGATCTGGCTCAGTATAAACCTTGTAATATTAACAGAAAAGAGTTTTTACTACATTGATGCATGTCTCACCAGTTTCCCATAGATTTCTGAGGAACTTCTCACAGTTGGTAAAACTGACATAGGTATATTGAAGAATCTGAGAGAAAAATAAATAGAAATTTTACTTTGACTCAAGAAAATCTCTCAGCATAACTTTTTTCTCTTTTCATTAGAGAATATTTGCTCTTTAAGTCTTAATACTAACAATGATGCAATTAAATCCCTAAAAATTATGCAACTTTCTCCTTGAAATATTGTATAACGGGGTCTGTTAAGCAAATTAATTTTACTGGTAACATTCCTTTATAAGTGAAGCACCCACATTTGCACTGGTGAGACACAATTCAACCACTAATAAATGGACACCCTTGGGGAAATGAAGAGTGTCTGCTTAAAGAGGCTGGCTGTTTAATAGAGGTAATAGAGAGATGGCTGCTTAATAGGGGCTCAACTGTACAATGTAGCTGAAAGATGGCAACTGAGGGGTACATAAAACGGAAAACTTCCCCTGGTGCTTCTTTGTTTATTCATGTAATATTATTTTTATGGTCTGTTGAGAACTAGAAATCAAAGAGAATTATAAGGGCCTTCAACAAGAGTGTGTGTATTGTCACGCAATAAAAAATAAAATCAAAAACCATGCAGTGGATAAAGTCAAGAAATTGTAATATTGTAGACGATAAATAAAGAAGACAGTTCTCCATGTTTAAGTGTGTGTGTTGTCCCAAAGTTGAGATATTCGTCGAAATGTTTCGCGCAAAATTGTAGAGCTTAGTATCGAGTTGCCATGTTGGAGGACCTCCTTGGTCCTCCAATATGGCGCAGGGTAAATAGTGTGAACACCAGGAAGTTACTTTGGCTATCTAGTCGACTGACTTTCTGAACTGAGCCAAAAAAAACATTTACACATCAAGCACTTTTCCTAATACTTAAACTCCTAAAATGGCTGAAAATTACGAGATAGGTGTATATTTTTCGACAAACGTAATCTTAGCTTTATGTCAAGCACGGCAATAACTTCGAAATTCAAAATGCGCTGGTTTCCAAATGAAGGACGCTATTGAGCTGGAAAGTTGTAAACAGGTATAAATTTAGTGCCTCTTATGTCTGATGAGGATAAAACCTTTAGTCAATCTTTAGTTTAGAGTTGAGAATTTGATGACATCACCTTGCACACACTCTATAAATAAGTTAATTGAAGGCCAAGTGCATGTAAACATTCCTACAAGACTATACTTTGTTTGCACTTCTTTCTTGGTGTACATGTATGGTTAGCCTCTGGTGTCTGAAAAAAACAAACTTACTTGCACAAGTATGGATCCCAAGCTTGTGTTTTAAGGTTGAGGAACATCGTTCTTGAGGCATTTGTGATGTCTGTGATATGTAAGCCCCCATTTGGGCCACCAGTCATGTTCTGAAATAATCAGAAAAACAAATTCCTGTGAGCAATCACTTTCAAAATATTCTCGATGACCAACAGTTCTTTTCATAACTACCCTCACTCAGACGATCACACTATATGAATTACTGATACTCCTGGGTTCATATCATTGACTTTGTTTCATTGACAATGGTCATTAAATTTTCCTCTGGCTACCTGAGAGTAGACTCTTATGCAGCTGGGGGTGCAGATGGGGGGAGCGTTACGTGGTAGTCAGTGATCTTCTCACACAGTTAAACTAGTACTGGAATGAAACAGTTGAACTAAATATCTTGCCTTTGACTGAAGACCTACCAGGGCTTCAGAGCCAAGAAGCCATGCACAGACAAGCAAAAGTTTTATATTCCTACCACTGCCCATTATCTTTGTTAATGAAAAAGAGCTACTCTAACAGAGTTGACAGAGTAGCCTACATGTAGTTGTTGTTTGCAATAATTTATTGCAAATGCAACTAGAAGCTGGATGCAGTGGGAATGATGTAAAGGTTGATCCTGTAACGATGCTAATTTATGCATCTTAAGTTAATTTATACAGTTTAGTTTACATGTGTTCCCGGATGTGTTCGCTCGCTTCACCTGATGTACACTTGGCTTACAAGATTAAATGTTGTGTTTAGAGACTCTGGTGCTTCGTGTCTGTCTTAGCGAATACGTTACATGGTTTCAGAAGTGACAAACCGGTTCCTACATCTGTTGTCATCGAGGAATTACCGCTCAGTGTACTGGAAAGTGTTCTGGACAGGGATTTGCTCGTTCGCACGTGGTCGAACAACTCTAATCTCGTGAACTGTTGTTATAGAAGATAGTCTCCGGTCTCTACTGTATTCTGCAACAGCCACTTGACAAGTTCTTCACAAAGAATAGTGGAAGACCACGGTGAGTGGAATTGTCTTGTGTTTTCGGAAAGAAATTTCAGCTGAAGAAATCTAACTAACTTCAAAATACTAATTATGCCACCGAAACCCGATGGTAGCGGCGCTTCTGTGCAAATACAAGCCATCGCACAGCCAAATCTAGTACAAATCCCGATAAACATCCCATTGCCCTCAAAATTAGAGCTCACAGGGGATTGGCGACGAAAGAAATTCCACCGTGCTTGGAACAACTATGAAATAGCTGCACGTCTAAAAGATCCTGAAAACCCTACTGTAAACAAATCGCTGAGAACTGCCACATTGTTAACCCGTATTGGCTCAGATGCTCTAGATGTGTACAAAGGATTACAATTTGCGAACGAAGATGATAAAAAGGACATTGATGTTGTTCTCCAAAATTTACAGCGTTATTGCATCGGAGAGACAAACAAAATATACGAGAGATATCGATTTAACAAGAGGGACCAAGAGCCAAACGAATCCCTGGATGCCTACGTCACGGCATTGTGCACGTTGGCTAAGATATGTAACTTCGGAGTGTTAGAGAACAGTCTATTTAGAGACAGGATTGTCATTGGAGTAAGAGACAATCAAGCACGCAAGAAGCTTCTACAAGTCTTCAAACTTACACTGAAGGAATACATTGATATCTGTAGATCATATGAGACCTCAAGCCAACAACTGAAAGAAATTAATCAGGAGGAAGTCAGCGCCATTAGTCAGTCCAACGAGAAGACACCTCCGCCCCCCAGAGGAGAGAGAGAAATCCGCTGCAAGTTCTGTGCTTAAACGCATGTCTGGAATAAGCTCAAATGTCCTGCATGGGGTAAGACTTGCTCTAATTGTGGAATGCAAAACCACTTTGCGGTGGCCTGCAAAACCAAACTGCCTCCACCCGGTTTGGCCACGTCCTCTAAACGCCCCACACCGAGACATCTCCGCAAGCCAGTGCATACAGTGGGAGATTCTGACTTCGATGAATATGTTGCTTGTGCTGATGTCAAGGAACAAGTCTGTGCTGTGGAAAAGCCTGATCACAAGGAGAAACTGCTTGCAGTGATGCTGTTAAATGGTCACCGAGTCCCATTCCAACTGGACACTGGTGCCACGGTGAACATCCTACCCGAAGAATCCTTCAAAGAAGTATATGGCGAGGACAGTCTATCCCTGCTGGACAATGCAGAAGTAACTCTTGTTATGTACAACAAAACTGAGGAGAAGCCAATTGGCAAGAAACGTGTTCAAGTTGTGAACCCCAGAAATGGAAGAAAGTACAGTGTGGAATTTGTAGTTGTGAAAGGGAAAGGCAAGCCGCTGCTGGGTTTAAGAGCCAGTGAGCAAATGCAACTCATATCTGTGGTCCGATAAAACATCATGGCTATTCAATCAGAAGAACCATCGCAGAGCAAAAAACCACTCACAACGGAATCTATTCTCAAAGAGTATGCTGATGTATTCAGAGGAGAAGGAAAGTTAGAAGGTGACCTCCACCTAGAAATTGACCCGAACGTGCCACCAGTTCAACTCCCAACAAGAAAGGTGCCGATCGCCATTAAAGAAAAGCTAAAAGAGGAAATGGATCGCTTGGAAGGCCTTAATATCATCACACCAGTAACTGTTCCTACCTCCTGGATATCAGCAACTGTCATCACCCTGAAGAAAAATGGCAACGTTCGTCTGTGTGTGGACCCCAAACCACTTAACCAAGCCCTCAAACGCAATCACTACCCTCTGCTGACAATCGAAGATATCCTTCCTGAGCTCTCAAATGCAAGATGCTTTACTGTGTTAGACACCAAAAATGGGTTTTGGCATGTGTCCTTGGACGAGGAAAGTAGTTACGCAACTACATTTGGCACTCCATGGGGAAGATACAGATGGCTTCGAATGCCGTTCGGCATCTCGCCGGCCCCTGAAGAATTTCAGTGAAGACTGGATCAGGCATTAGCTGGGCTAAACGGATGCAAGGCGATTGCTGATGACATCCTTGTATTTGGATGTGGAGCTAACGATGATGAAGCAGTAAAAGACGATGATGAAAATCTCATTGTTCTCCTCCAATGCTGCTGAGAAAAAGGTGTGAAACTAAACGGGGGAAAATTGCAGCTCAGGCGTAAGGAAGTCGCATACATGGGCCACGTGCTCTCTGCAGATGGGTTACAACCTGACCCTGAAAAAGTCAAGGCAATCAGAGAGATGCCAGCACCGACTGACAAACAGAGCATCCAACGTCTCTTAGGGATGACTAACTACCTACAGAAGTTTGCCCCGAGACTTTCAGAGATCACGACTCCTCTACGCGAGCTCACCAAAAACGACAACGAGTTCCAATGGGATGAGCAGGTTCATGGCGCAGCCCTGGAAGAGACAAAGAAGATCCTCTCTACCACTCCAGTCCTAAAATACTTTGACCCAAGTGCCACGCCCACACTACAGTGTGATGCCTCCATGCATGGCCTGGGAGCATGTCTAATGCAAGATGGACATCCAGTCGCATATGCATCCAGGTCCCTGACCCCCACAGAGGTCCAGTATGCGCAAATTGAAAAGGAGTTACTGGCCATTGTATTCGGAATGGAGAAGTTTGAAACCTACCTGTATGGAAGGAAGGTGCTGGTCGAATCTGATCACAAGCCTTTGGAAGCAATCTTCAAGAAAAGCCTCCTAAACGCACCCAAAAGGCTACAACGAATGCTCCTTAGACTCCAACACTACGAGTTTGAAGTCTCTTACAAAAAGGGAACCTCCCTTCTTATGGCTGATCCCCTGAGTCGTGCATATCTGTCGCTTAAGGAAGGCCCTGAGGATCAGGAAGATGTCATGACAGTCTCAAAAACAAGGTCTCCAACAGAGATAGAAGCAGAGCAAGTAAACATGCTACAGTATCTTCCAGTGAAAGATGAAACTCTCTGCCAAATCCAAAACCTTACTCAAGAAGATGCTATCCTCAGTGCTTGCATCATCAAACAAGGCTGGCCAGAAAGTAAACTCCATCTCCCACTGGAAGTTCATGACTACTTTCCATTCAAAGAAGAACTTACACTTCAAAATAGAGTTATTTTCAAAGGAGACCGTGTTGTCATACCATTTCAAATGAGAGCTGAGCTCAAAAGAAAGCTACAATCCAGTCATCTAGGAGTACAAGCATGCCAGAGACGAGCATGGAAAGCATTCTACTGGCCTGGTATGTACAAAGAGATTGAAGAATATGTCTCCAAGTGCCAAGTCTACAATACATACCACCAAGGGCAACAGAGGGAGCCCATGATCTCACACCCAGTACCATCAAGACCGTGGCAGGTCCTTGCTGTTGATCTCTTTGAGCTCCAGGGCCAGAACTACCTTGTCACCACTGACTATTACTCAAATTTCTTTGAAGTAGACAAGCTTGTTAGTAAGACATCTAAAGAAGTAATTGAAAAGCTCAAGCCTCATATGGCAAGACATGGAATTCCGGACAAGATAGTAAGCGACAACGGCCCACAGTTCAGCTCACAGGAATTTAAGAAATTCAGAGATTTGTATGAGTTTGATCATGTCACAAGCTCTCCCACCTACCCACAGTCAAATGGCAAAGCAGAAAATGCGGTAAAGACTGCACAGTGAATCATGCTCAAAGCCTCAGAGGCTGGCAGTGATCCCTACTTGGGATTCCTTGACTTTTGCAACACCCCCACAGAAGGACTAGGAACGTCTCCAGCTCAGCGCCTCTTTGGCCGACGTACCAAAACCCTCCTGCCTACCTCTGGGAGACTTCTAAGACAACCCGAATTTGACACCACTTCCCAGCTTCTTCATGCCCAGAAGAACAAACAGGCCTATTTCTACAACAATGGCACTAAAGAACTCCGTCCACTTGAACCAGGGAACACCGTTCGTATCCATCCCCCCAAGTATAGTCCACAATGGACCCCAGCAACGGTTGACAAACAAGTTGGTGTACGCTCCTACCAAGTTATCACTGACGACGGAAGGGTGTATCGCAGGAACCGCCGACACCTGCGTCTCACAGCTGAAACCCCTAAACATTCACCTCCTGACGTGGGGATATGTAGCTCCGATCCTGGTCCCCTGCCCGTGACCAAAGTTGAACAGGTACCACCAGTAGCGGAATCAATGCCCCAAGAAGTGGTAAAGCCACAAACAACACCAAACCCCCAAGCTGATGACGTAATGAGTCCAGAAAGATGTAGCACCCGGGGAAGAGTCCTACGAAGACCAGCATACCTCAGAGACTATGAATGCTGACACTTTTCCAATGTTGTTCATGTTCTCGGAACAATGACTCTAACAAACGATTTAAGTTTCTCTTTGTTTATTCTTTCTTCTTTTGAACAACGGAGGGAGATGTAACAATGCTAATTTATGCATCTTAAGTTAATTTATACAGTTTAGTTTACATCTCTGTTCCCAGATGTGTTCGCTCGCTTCACTTGATGTACACTTGGCTTACAAGATTAAATGTTGTTTTTAGAGGCTCTGGTGCTTCGTGTCTGTCTTAGCGAATACGTTACAGATCCTGCAAATTTATTTTGGGTAACTTCTCTTCATGTCAGCAGTTTTAAGACTTTCAGTGAGCCTTTTTGATATATCGATTTCTAACTTGGCTCTGAAGCTTGGGGGGATAGAGAAAAACAAATCACATCAAGGTCAAGGGATAAATAACCATTAATATATGTAATTTAATATGTTGTTTTAATCCCTCAACCCTCTGAGCCAAGTTAGAATTTAAATATATCAAAACTAAGTCTGCGTGGTGTAGTGTGGCATGCAAAATTTTGTTGACCAGTAAAATCGGACAGAAGACCAACTGGTTTGTTACAAAGGTATCCCCAAATTATATATTCTGTCCACAAATTCAAACACACAACATGGTTTATTAATGTGACAACTTCAAAGCAAGGAAATATGTAATAAACATTCCATACCCAGATCAGCCATGAGTCTACAGTTCCAAACAGACACCGATCTTCTTCCACAGCCTTTTTCACAGCCTCACAATTGTCAAGCAGCCATCTTAACTTCACAGCACTGAAGTAGGTATTGATGGGGAGACCACATAATGCCTGTGAAAAATGAAGCAGTTTTAGACCATTTAGGGATCATTTATAAACAGGGATCAATCTAAAATCTGTTTATATACATCTATGCCAACTCTCCCTGATTATCTAGGAGTCTCCTGTATACAGACCAAATCTTCTGCTCACCTGAATGAGTCACTACATCTCCCAGATAAAAAAAATAAAAGTGTATAAAATGCATCTTTCTAACATAATTATTTTGGCTGATATTAGGAATTTTTTTGGAAAAAGTTATGTTGATATTTGCTGAATTTTTATGATTTAATCGGAAGATCTCTACTTTGAATAACCCTTTTAGGGTCAAAAAGGTAAAATTGGCAATCTCATGAATTTTTATCCATCTAGGTTGGCATCTCTGTAAATATGACTATAAACTTGATAGAGACAATTGACTCTGATTCTGATTTGACTTGACCAATCAATAATCTTGATGCACAAACAACAAAATGTTAGCAAAAGTTATAGTAACCAGTGCCTGAATGTGAAAACCATGTAGTGACCAGCCCTAACATAACAGGCTGAAGAAAACTGTAATGCATGGTGCCTACCTTGAAAAAGTTAATTTGTAACATGTCTAAATTAAATAAAAAATTGGAAAGATGCACATCTTGCAAATCAACAATGCAAAAATACTCCTCAGCGCACCCCTTTGTTACGGTAACCTGTTAACCTGCAAGTGATGGCACTTTATCAAAAGAGGCCACCTACATGTAACAAGACCCCCATAGAATTAATTTTCTCAATGAAACTTACTCTGACATGCTCTCTTGTTTTCTCTGTAGCTGTGGCTTCAAAATGATCCACTGTTGATTTTGTCCGAGTGTCAAGCCAAACTACAAAATGGAACATACATACAAGTTAACATTGAAGTTGCAAAAGTCTGGTTATCAACTTTCAAGAGAGTTTTTGAAAGAACAACAATTTAGTCAGAAAGGATCAGAACATTACTTATGGCATTGTGCAGTGGTTCCCCAGTAAGCTTGTCCCAAACAACTGTTGTTTCCCTCTGATTTGTGATTCCAACAGCTGTAGAAACAAAAAGCATTGTATAACAGAAAATCACTCTTAGATGTGTGTGGTTTGTGTAGCCCCACCTCTCTAATTCTAGGTTTAGGAGCAAACAATTCAGAAAGATTAATTTGATACATAAATGTTGCTCATCTACATGTACCTTTGATATCAGCTGGGTTGATTTTCAAGTCTTTACAGCTATTCAATGTCTGTTCCATGCAGTGATACACAGATGACAGAATCTCCTTTGGATCTTGCTCCACCCATCTAAAACAAACAAACTCAAGCTTAGATTGGGTCTAAGGTCTTGCAGTTACCAATTCTATGTAAATCCTTACACAATGATGTCAAGACAATGTTGAAAATCACCTACCCTTCTCTTGGATAAACACTCTCCACCTCTATCTGGTGAAAGGCAAGAAGTTCAGCAGTCTTACTGGCAAAAAGCTGAAAACAAAGTAGAAAGGCAATAACAGTTTAAATGTCTAACCTCCAACAGAGTACTGCTTACTCACTCCAGTTTAAATAACTGTTTAAATAACTGCATTCTTCCACTTAAACCTTGGTTAGCAATTCTGAGCCACCTGTCTGTGGCACCAATCCTGGTTAATAAGTAAGTCCTATACAGACTTAAACACTAAATACCCTGGGATGGGAAGACTGAGACTGGAATGCCACCTAAACTAAGTGGGGATGTCCCGTTAGTCAGAGTATTATTTTGGAGTGTGTTGTTTTGGATACTGCAGCATAGGTCTTTGTGTTTGAAAATGATGATTTGTCATGTGGCCATAGCAATGGTGATCTTTTCCCCTGTCAAGATACACTTAATGCTAAAAATATTTTCACATGTGAAGATGCAATGCTTTTTGCACAAAAGCTTGAGGCTTGTCCAGTATACCTGGTCTGTAATGGGTCGTCCAACTGGTGACAGTTTGTGATGGATCAGGACAACCTATCACCGTTTGTCAGTTTATGGCATGTTGGCGATCAAGCTTCATCTTACACACTTGTTGGCGATCGAGCTTCATCTTACACACTTGTACGAATGTGTGTGGCATCATTATTTTATAACGAGGAATAATGTTACACTTCTTTCGCTTGTTGATTTGTGTTGTTTGCGGGTCATTGCAACCCGTCAGGAACCAGCTCCCCTTTTGGCGACCCATTACGGATCGGGTGTATTGGACATGTGTGAAAAGCTCACCAGGTATTTTACTTGTGTTTGACCGTAACAAGACAACACCCCAACCAAAATTTTGTTTTGAAATATTCATACAAAGTCATCATAATCACTGACTAAAGGGGGAATAAACTGTTTTCTTGAGTAATAGAATTCTCACAATCATTACAGTTAACAATTATTCTTCTCAATCTCGGTGAATAGTGGCAGAATATTTACCGAGCTGCGAAGCGGCGAGGTAAATATTCTGCCACTATTCACCGAGATTGAGAAGAATAATTGTTTTAGTATATACACAGGAAGTGATCTCAACAACATTTCAGAAGGAAACCGTTAAAAATCGATTTAATTGACCTCTCAATTCATGCGTGGAAAACGTGCAAGCTGTACAAAGCATACGCGAATTCGCGAAACTATTTACAGAATCTTTGAACATGGAAAATCTATAGTTAATCTTCGAAAAAACCTCCTGACAGTCTAGAATAATGGTCCTTAAACACCGTTCAAATCAGTGTGAATCAAAAGTATGCTTTATTCAAAAGTATGCTTTATTTTTGTTTGGCTTACGCATTATTCACTCGGTAGGGGGTGAATAATGCTCTTTAGCCAGAGATAGCGAACCAATCAGATTGCTTAAAACACCAAGATCACTGAGTGTGTATATACTAATAAGAAATGTATGAAGTTGAAAAGGAGAATTTACCAGTAAGCTTATAAGGTGTATCGAATGGTCCCATCCAATTTGAAAGTGCTCACAAAATTTGGCCTTTGCTTGAATTGCCCACAAAAATTAGATGAGTGCTCGCTTGCTCGTGCTCGTAAAATTTTTGCAACTGCTCACATGCTCGCATTTTAGTTAAAATTCCCTGCCGTTTATCGTAAGCATAATTTGCATCTTGGAAGCAAAAACTGACACTGGAAACAATGTTTCCTGTATGGAAAACTGGGAAACATTGGGAAAACATTCGTGTGCCATGATCATGACTATTTCTGGAAAAATGCTTTCTCCTTTTGTTGAGGTTTGTTGAAAATGACCGGCCAGAGTTCAGTCCAAGGTAGTAAGGTAACCCTACCTGAAGCATTTTGCTTCCAAAGGCAGGCTATTTTTAACGCTCTTGAGAGGAAACCTACTTGCTTGTAAACAGGGCCTTAGAAAGCTTCAGATCCCATTTAGCGTTCACCCACGTACTCTTGTAAAGCTAAGTGAAGTAATTTTACATCAAATGGCAGATTAAACAAGGCATAATTGGGTGTAAGCTGCTGGGAATGGTTGAACCACGATAACATCTTAACAAGTTGCCTAGCTTTGCGCCTGTTGTCCTGTTTTGAAGGTGTCAGCCAGATTACTTGGTGCAAAACAATGTTTTAATAAAGAGAGATTCCAGCTGGCAGAAAATTTACAAGGTGCTCGCTGCTTGCCATTTGTAATTTCTAAAGTGCTCACTGCTCACAAGAGAAAATTGATCACTGCTCCTGCTCACAAAAATGAATGCACTGCTGGTTTCCTGGAAAACCAGGATTGTGGATCAAGGACACCATGCTTACCATACAACATATGCGTGAACTTAGACATGACAGTTGCTACACTATAGTCCAACAGCTCTGCTCTCCTTTTTTTAGAAAAAAAAAATGTCTCCTATAGAACAGCATATAACGCCCTTCCGCAACAATAATGTGAAATAAAATAGCTGGAGGGCCAAAATCAAAAGAAGAAGACGAAAATTTTACGAACCATAAGCGTCATGTGAGCCCGCCTATGATTTTCATCAGTTGACATTTCCGGCCACCTGAAGCGCCGCAAGAATTAAATTAAGAATTTACGTCACAGACATGCTGTGCCGCTCACGCGTCCAGCCGATTCTCAGGGAGGAACTTAGACCGGACGATGGACATCTATTATCCATGACCACCTAGAGCTGGTGGAACTGATAAAGAAGAAAACAGAAAGTAAAAGGGCAAACTGTTGCAAGACTAGCCAATATATGGATGACAATATTGCAGCGTTAGACGGTTGGCATTCTGGAGATGTTGGCTCCAAGGTTTCGCGGCACAAGAATATAAAACCTCTGGTACCCAGTGTACAGTACAAGCGACAGCCGGAAACACGCCTATGGTGTCCATTGACTGGTGTGTGAATTGTTCACACAAAGAGTTGGCATTGTGACATGAAATTAAATGAAAAACTGATTACAATTTTGAAATTCCTCTTCGTCCATTAAAATAGCCACGTCGTTTCCTGAATCATAAAATAAATTCAATATAAA
>JAHPZR010011708.1:25000-30000 GCA_019787425.1 Platygyra sinensis
ACGTTGATGATCTGATGATTCTAGCGAAAAACATTTTGGAGATGCAAAGACTGAAAAACAGCTTAAAGGTGCAGTTTAAGATGAAGGATATGGGGGAGCTGCATTACTACGTGGGAGTTTGTATTGTTCAAGACAAGGAAATGAAGCAAGTTTACCTTCATCAAGGGCAGTACATTGAAAAGATGCTCAAGAAGTTTGGGCAAACAGAAGCAAAACCGGTGTCCACACCTGCTGATTTGAACGTCAAGCTGCAAAAGGAAGATGGTGTTAGCAGACCAGTTGATAAGATCACGTATCAGTCTATCGTTGGGAGCCTACTTTATGCTGCAATCACAACTCGTCCGGACATCGCCCAAGCAGTGGGAGTTGTGTCGAAGTTCTGTGCAAATCCTACACAAAGTCACTTAACTGCAGCAAAACGGATTCTCAGGTATCTGAAAGGAACGGTATATCTTGGACTGAGTTACAAGAAGTGTGCTGATGGAAACCTGATTGGCTACTCAGATGCTGATTGGGCAGGCGATGTAGATGACCGCCACTCCACCTCAGGAAACGTGTTTTTATTGGCTAAGGGTGCAGTGAGCTGGCTGAGCAAAAAACAGGCAACCCTTGCGCTGTCGACAGCAGAAGCCGAGTATGTAGCCCTTAGTGCGGCCACCCAGGAAGCAATCTGGCTTCGTAGGTTACTCACAGATGTAGGAGAACCTCTGGAGGACCCCATCGTAATAAATGAAGACAACCAGGGAGCTATTGCAATGGCAAAGAATCCTGTGGGTCATGCTAGGACCAAGCACATTGATATACGCTATCATTTCGTTCGCGAAGGAGTGCAAAACGGAGCGATCATTTTGAAATATGTAGCCACTGGTGAGATGATTGCGGACATTCTGACGAAGCCGTTACCTAGGCATTTTTTCGAGAAGCTTGTCTTCGAACTAGGAATGAAAACTGTCAAATAAGCAATGTCAAAAGTGGGAGTGTTGTTATTGTGAAACTTAACGTGTGCGTTTGACGGTTGCTTTTTGAATTTTAATGTATGCACACTATTTTCTCAGAATATTTAATTTAGCTTTTCATTGGTAAAAGTGATTTTTCTTTTGTTATTGAAACTATTGTTTTTCGTTTGAATTTTAGTTTATATACCTTTTCTGTTATACTTTAATTTTGTGTGTAAAACTTTGGAGATTGATTAAAGGAAGGGATTTCAATGTTGCAAAAATATCAAAACTTTGATGAATTAATAATAATAATAATAATAACTTTAATAGTCAAATCCTCCAAAGGTTTTTCATTAACTATTTACAACAATCTATGCATACCTAAAAACAATGAAAAATACAGAGAAATTTAAAAATCTAAGACTTAGGGGAAGTCTGCCTTAATAGCAAGTCTCTAAGTGCACGTTTAAATGATGTGAGAGGAGTGCGTTGCTTAAGGTCGTCATCCAAGTTATTCCATATATTGGTTCCTCTAAAGATAAAAGAACGCTGACCTGTTTTCAGAGGAAAAATAGCGTATTCGTGGAGGATTGGTTGAAAACCAAAGGCCTTCACAAGCTTTGTTACGTATTTGAAGGTGTTTAAGGACGATTTATAATACAATACCGACGTCGCGTTGACCGACCCTGTGTATTTATGAATACTTTAATACATTTTGTGACATACACATCTTTAGAAGCACAATAGAAGCTACTGAAAAGTTAAAACAGTAATCTGGTAATTTTCCCGAGGGTGGGACATTTGAACAGCTTTTCTGCCCGGTGAGGGGGAATTTAAACAAAAATTTTCCAAAAATTCAGATGCCCGGGGGTTGCCCGGGGGGGGGGGGAAATTTGAAGCTTCAATTTGACTGGTACATTATATGTTGTTAGATATTTCTCATGTACAGGTCATATGATGGATACAAAAATTACATATATCTATGATAAAGAAATAATCAAAGGTGTAAATAAAGAAATCAATGAAGTTGATCCTTTAACAATCTTTATTAACGCACATCATGACATTCATTCACATTCCTTAGCGACTCGTCGGCAAAGAATGTCTTCTCGACAGGGCCGCGCCGGGGGGCACAGCAAATGCATTTTTACAATAAATTCACAACACTGTAATTTGTTCCTTATAATCTCACGTTCTGTGTTAGTGACGAACTTCTAGAGATAAAAAAGTGCCAATTTCTTTTTCCAGTTAGCTCACTGATCAATAACCTGGAGAATGTGTACATTTTGTATCGTGTTACACCCATCGTCTTGAATCAGGACCAAGATGTTATCATGCGATCTGATCACAGAAATAAAGCAACTATATAACACAACAATAACCACAGCCATTTCTTAACAGAAATTTCTCCTTACCAAGAACCTGCTACTGGAAGTCCCTTGATCGATCGCTCCAACTAATGGTCCGAAGTCCTTGAACTCTCCAGTACCCGCCATCTTAGAAAACAACCTCTGTGGACAGCAACCGCTGAACGGCGACCCTTTCGAAAGTCTCAAAGTTCGAACGAGTGTAAAACAATATCGTGTTTTCATTTGCCCCTTGCCGTTTTCTGAGCGCAAGCTTTTCGTTTTTCAGTAGCCTGAAAAAAATCTGCCGGGATAATTGCAATAATTCTTAGATCGAGAAGTATTCAAGTTGTTTTCATTTCAGAAGGGATCACAAATCATGCGGAACCAGCGACCGCGAATGTAAATTTGGCGGGAAAAAATTGCAAATGTTTATTTCTTAAGGGCCTACTGACGTTTTTTGGGGGATGCGTTGCTAAGGATGTAATAGTCAAGTAATTTGAGAGAATTTGGCATTATTTTGGTCAGTTTCAAACTTTTGTGAAGCAGTGACCCTAAATATGACGTCATTATGCCACGCCCATGGTCACGTGACCGATAAAAGAAAACTCTAAATTTTTCTACGTGCTACATAATTTGGGTATTTAATCAGTGATTTGATAATTTGTATTCATTTTTGCATCCTCCTAAGCATGGGTTTCTTTTTATTTTGAAAAATGCTCTTTTTAAAGAGATAAACGATATTGAAATACCCATAACATTTTCAAACAAAATGTTTTGAAAAAACCAATGCTTAGCTATATTCTGTATTTTGGGGTAAACTGTGTCACATAAAAAAATATTAATTCAATTTAAACTCCGCCGAAAATTTAGCGTTTTTGCCCAACCGGAAGTCAGTTCCTTTAAGCATGCGCGGTTGATCTGTTTCGCGCTGTGAATGAGCAAGATCTTTGCGTGCTAGTTGTACGCGTCAGCTTTTGACTTAAGAATAAAGTTTATGCAAGAAAGCTCTCTTCTCTGGTATCGAGTTGATTTGTGAGTTTCTTAGAACAATGCACAATGCTTAATCATAACCAATTTCTGCTTTCGATTGATTCTTATTCTTTCTACCTGTTTGTCAAGTTTGCAGAAGTTTTAATTTTGAAAGGAAAAGCTGACGCGTACAAGTAGCTAATTTGCATAGTGGAGCGCGTGCACTTTCATGTCCGAGTCGGTGTCAAAAACTTGAAAAATATTTTTTCGCCATCTTTTGTGCTGAGATGCTGCAACAGTTTTCGCCAACGCGCTATAAAGCTACTAACGTCTTTTGTGTTTCTTCAGCAAAGTGAAATTTTATACTGGGAAAATAAATTAGACAAGGAGTTTTTAGAACTCAAACAACAAGGTTGGTCAAAGAAAGCGATACCGTAACTTTGCTGATTATCTCTGTTGTCTTCCGATATTTCCAGCTGAACTTTCTCTTCCCTACTTTCCTTCCCGACATGAATCAACCCATGTTTTTGTAATGTTTTGTATTTTAATTTTTTTTTTGGTTTAGTTTTGTTCTTTTTAAAGTTTTAAAACGACTATAATTAAAACAATTAAGAGATTGTTGTCAAATTTTCCACGTCGGCGAGTGGTTTTCTGGTCAGGGGCCCGTTTCTCGAAAGCCCCGGAAACTTTTCGGGCCCGTAAAGCCGTAACAAAATCTCGAACCTAGCCTGCGTAGCAAGCGTTTCCGTGGGTTCAGGGGCAGAGAATTACCGCGTGAAAAAAGAGGGGGGAGGGGAGGGGAGGGGAAGGAAGGAAACGCTTGCAGACAAACCCCTGGATTTTGAAAACCGCCCACTTTGCCCTTCATGCCTGACTGATTTCATGCTGTCATCAAGCATTCAAGTCGCGTTTGTAATCCTCGCGCTCACAAGATTCGAAATCTTGGATCACTGTATTTTTCTGTCTAATAAGGATCATACAAGGCTACCCTAGGTGCCAGAGGTTTTTTTTTGTTGTATTTTCGTGACGAAGCTGCGATCGTGAGCGGCAAAGCCACTCATCAAAGCCAGCGCGTCTGGATAATGTGTAAACATTCCGAACATTATATTGCAAATAATTAATTTCGATCGCGGTTATCGCAGCTTTGTAACCAAAAATACCCTCTTGTTCCCAGGGTAATACAAGGTAAAATTAGCCAGTGAACTTCTACATAGCCAAATCCAGTAAAAAAGCGTTTCCGAGACACGCCAGAGGGAAGAAATCGTTGCGTGCATTATCGCCTGTGACAAGACAAACAACGGAAAGTCTTTGAAATTTAGGCAGGAGAGGCTTCAAACATCTGAGAAGGAAAATAACGAAAATAGTGTCGCACTGTCGCGATTCAAAGTCCCAAAGCGTCGGCATCGCACTACAGGATTTCCACCGTACTGTCGAAGCTCACGACTAAGCATCGTTCGGCGAGAAATTTTTGTAAACAAGCTTGAGCGCCCCTTCTTGATCCTATGATCGACACATGTCAATAATGTTTGACTGGTCTAGCCACTCACGAGCCCCGTTCGCTGGCGAACGGAGGTTTTCAAAATCCAGGGGTTTGTCCGCAAGCGTTTCCTTCCTTCCCCTCCCCCACCCCCTCTTTCTTATTTTGGCTCTCGCCCCAATTTCGCGCGGGCAAAATACCGTTCCTTGGTCTTTCTTTGCTCCCCAACCCCACGGAAACGCTTGCTACGCAGGCTATCTCGAACCT
>JAHPZR010011708.1:35000-77994 GCA_019787425.1 Platygyra sinensis
GAAATACAATTGATTACGAAAAGGACCTCATAGCGTCGTAGTCTGCTTTCGCTTTTTTTGTAATCAACCATAATTTTAGCGAAAGTTATGTTCGACATGGCCAGTAAAACCTTTACTTTCGCGCCATTTTGGCCTTGTTTTATCCGTTCTCAGTTTTTTTCCTCCTTGATTTTCCATGAATGTCTATAAAACTACGTTGGATTTAAATGCGTTTGTCCTGTTATTGATCATGAATTTCGTCATAACATTGTCAAAGTAGCTGTGGATCCACGAGACGATAGCCGAGTGGATTCGCAGACTATTTTGACAATGTCACGACGAAATTCGTTGTCTATAACAGGACAGACGCATGAAAAACTGACGTCCCATGATTTGTTTTTGATTTTTTTACGATAACAAGCTGTCAAATTGTCCGTTCTCGCTCGTTGCTGCATCGCATAAATCATAAATTCATGTGTCTGTCCGCTTATTGACGATAAAAATTAGCCAATGAGCGCACGAGAATTTGTGCTGTTATCGTACCTTTCGCGTGTGTGTTAAAACACACTTGAAATTCAAAACCTTAATTGCATAGCAAATTGAATAGTTTTCTGGTCGACTTTCCGTAGGAAATTGATCGTCCCTAAATTACAGAATTTGCAAATTTATCAAAGGGTTAATGTGAATCTAATTGTTTTTCTTTGTTTCATTGCAGCCACTCGAGAAACAGCTTTCCTTCACGCCATTAGCTCAGCCGCCATTACGAACGAACTCACTCTTCAGTGCCGACTCAACAGAATACCCGGATGTAAGTGCGGTAAGACAAGAAAACAACCAAATGCAGACAGTGGATGGCAGTGGGGAGGGAGTGGGGAGGCTGTAGTGATGACATCAAGTTTGGAGAGAAGGAGACAAAACGCTTTATTGACAAACTGGAGAAAGGAAACGATGCCCGTGCAGCATTTAACCTGCATAATAATGAAGTAGGAAGAGAGGTAAATGCGTTTTTTTTGTTGTCTTCACTCCACTGAGAAACTTAGGGGATCTTTCCACTATTACAAAAGCAATTCATTTTGCCTTCGAGGTCCTCTGCCATTGTAGCAAATGAATACACTGAGCTCTTTAAGTTATTAACTAATTATTAGCAGACGACTAAACCATTGCGCTATAAAAGGATTAAAAAAAGTTTGGAGAAAAAGTTAGGACTTAGTTTATGGAGAGGAATGGTTATAAAGCCTGGCAAACATCAAAGGAGCTTTCACAGAGTCCAAGATTTCTGTTGGAAGGACCACTGCCTTGCACAATCTTTTGTTTTGCCCTCATTAACTATGAATTAGGAAACAAAATCGTTTCTGCTTAAACAGAAATAATATACAAACTGCGGTTACAAACATGACAAAACAACGCAAGTTGTAAACTTTGATTAATGTCTTAACGTTTCGTATGCCTCAACATACATCCTCAGAAGTGAAGGTTGGATGTAATACAATAAGATTTAAATGCTTGAGAGAAGGACTGGAGATCGTTTCTGTTGGTAACTTTCTCAGTAGTGAACAGCAGTCAAGGCCAAAAAAGAGAACAAAACAATAAAACAAAGAACTTTGTTAGGTTTCAGAGCCAGTCCTCTACCCCACAAACATTATCTTTTCTTAAGACATTGTTTTAAAATTTTCAAATGAGAAGAATGTTTTCTCTAATTGGGTACGTCTTGTTCATTCATTACAGGTTGTTCGCGCAAACCTCAAGAAGGAATGCAAATGCCATGGCGTCACAGGAAGCTGTAATTTAAAAACTTGCTGGAAGCAGCTGGCGCGGTTTACCGTCATTGGATCAGAGCTGAAACAGAAATACCGCACAGCTGTCCGAGTATCATTTCTGAACAACAAACTCCACAAGCGAGACAACAACCGAGACAGACTGGTGACCAGGAAACTCAAGAAGCTGGTTTATCTTGACTCGTCCCCAGACTACTGTGTCAGAAACGACTCAGCTGGTTCCCCTGGAATGCTGGGAAGGTCATGCCGAAGTGACGTTGTACCTACCAAGGAATGCAGATCTCTTTGTAACTCTTGTCAATTGCGACATCAAAACTGTAGAAACACGATAAGCAGGTCAAGTGTAGATGTAAGTTTCTTTGGTGTTGTACGGTGAAATGTCACTTATGGACCGTGAAGTATTCGCTAACTACTTGTACCAAATAATTGGTTGCATAGAGACTTTGTTTTTAAGTTATGTTAAGGATGAAGAAACATCATTTCTAATTCTCATTAGTTTGATAATTTAAGAATACGATCCAAGAATTTTCCAAGACAGTAAAGCCCAGTATGTTGAACAAGTTGTATTTATAAGTTGTTGGTATGTAATAAACAATGTTTTTGATTTTGTAAAAGTGCTCACTTTTTTTTGTTTGAGTAAAAAGTGGAAAGTAGTTTGGCGCGGATTAAATGAGCTCAACTCCCGGGGGGGGGGGGGTACTCTCTTATAAGAGCTTAATGGGGGCTTGCGGCCAGCCAGGGTATGTTTTTCGGGATTTTTGTCTTACACAGGGTATCGAATTTGTCATTTTTTGTCTTAATCAGGGTATCGGTTTATCAATTTTTGTCTTAAATGGGATATCTTTTCTTCGATGATAAGCGGCAAAATTTTTACAAGCTCTTGTAAATTATTATTGACTTCCGTTTACTTTGGCGTTGATACCAGGCACATTATTAAATCTCCATTGATTACACAACAAGAAAGCCACACAATTTGTAACCACAACTTTTAATCTATGTCTTAAACAGGGTATCAAAAATCGGAATTCTGTCTCAAACAGGGTAGGAAAATCAGCAATATTTGTCTTAAACAGGGTCAGGGTATGAGGGGCCGGGCTGCACCACCCCACCCAGGAATATATCGAGTAACCCCCCCCCCCGGGGAGGGGGGCTCAACTGTGCGCTCATATTGCTCCAAGTTTTCGAGGTCTAGAGTGATTTTCAATTGAATGTGGAAAGAAATCAGGCAATTACCTTGGTTTGTTTTTGGTTTTATTCGGTTTGAGATTGGATGAGAAGTCTAATTGGTAAGTAATTGGTTTGGTTTTATGACACTCAACTGCAAACCACTCTAAAAGAAATTTTGAGTTTTCTGTGATTCTTATGCGATCTTTGTTTGGCAATTTGTAGTTTCTCTCCCTCGCTGACGAGAGAAATTTGAACGCCTAAATTTTAAGTAGTATCAAATTTCGTGCTACGGCAAAAGCGCACCAGTAATACAAGAAGTAAAGATGACTTTTCAACAGTGCTCAAATTCCTCCGTTGTAGTGTTTAGAAATGTTTGGTTGTGCTCAGGTTGTGCTAGTCCAAATGAAAGTAAGAGCCTCCACAGACTAGACATTTAGTTTTGAATAAAATATGTTGTCGACAAATATTTGCCATGGACAACTAATTGTGTCCGATGTGCGCATTCTTCACATTATGGTGTTAGCTTACAATGTGGTCAGCGAAATCTTGGGAACTAGAGTCCTCTACGCACGCTCAAAACGTGATCGAACCACTGTCCACTTACTGCAACGCAGTTTCGACGGTTGTCAAAAACTAAACCATTGGTTAGCACACACTGGAAAAACGGTCTTAAACGTCGCTTTCGAACTCGTTGCTGAGAACTAAAGCAGCTTCCCTTTTCGAAAAGAAAACTGTTTAGTTGAATTTAGTGGAATTTCTAGCGTTTGAGAATACGAATTAGTCGTAAATGAAATATTTCTAGGGCACAAGAGCAGATGGGACTGGGGCTAGGTCAGTTGAATGAGCATGTGCATGAGAGAGGGCGATAGAAGAGATCAATATCAAGTGGGATTTCATTCTAGGCCCACACCTCGGTAGAGATGATGTTATTTTCAATAATTTTATTTTACTTTATTTTTAGGGCAATCATTTCTAATTGTATCCCGTCTGACACCAATATCTTTGTAAACTGTCGCTCTAATCATTACATCCAAGTGTCCGATAAGAGGTTGTAGTACAACGTTTTGTTATAGTCTCGGCGCTCGACCGAAACCACCAAAATAAACTAGTAAATGGTTTTGCTGACATTGTTTTATGCGTTATGGAGCTGACATAACAATCAACACACTACGTTTTTTTATTTGTCGGTCTTGGAGCTTTTATTATGCTTCGTTGTGGTAGAACTACTTTTCAACGATAAGTTCTTGTAGCAAAAAATAGCTTTGGAAAATTGCATTAATAAATAACTGATTTTTTTTCTGGAAAAAGAAAAACACGTTTGAGACTCGAGATAAATTTTGTTACGTCTCAGTATCAGCCTCTGATGTTACTGAGATTTTATGACGAAAAAACGCGACGCGACGTTAAATTATGATATTGGAATACTTGGTGAATGTAAGGGTGTTTTTATTGACAATTTCGTAAACGTAGAAAAAAAGTATTATTCATTTTGTTTCATTTCACGGTATGCTCGCCGAAGTTAGTCGGTCTTCTATTTTAGTAAGATGGCCTTGCTGATTCTTTATTCATGCAATAATTTTATTATGTCCATGCAATAATTGTATTATCTCCTAGCTTGTTACTTCTGATGTTTGGCGCGGACCCGAGTTTGCATTCATTTATATCTCGGCTTTATTTCGTGATTTCTGTTATCTCATAAGCGGGCATTGTTGTCGTCTTTTAATCCAGCTTTTCTTTTGTCAGTTTGTATTTAATATTTGTAGAGGGTCAAAGAGGGACGAGGTTTATAACATATCAATAGCATTCTAGCTTGCTGAGCGTTTTTAAGAAGGATCCACAAGATATTTAGTCTATACAGGGAGTTAATGACGCGGTTGCTATTTAATGAATGCAGATTAACTTAATTAAAAAAGTCGCAATATAACATACAGTGACGAGCTGGGCTTCTCTTACAATGTAAACACAAAAATGAGAATAAATGGAAAAGTGACCTTGTTAGGGTGTTAACTTAATGACATCTTACTGTTTCAACTCACTAAGCTGACACGAAAATTGGCCGTGTGATTTGCTCGGAGTCGAACAGAAAGGAGCGCTTAATGACTAGTATTTCTTCTTCCTAGTTTATTTCATAAGTTAATAATACACGGAGAAATTAAGAATACAGAGAGATACTGAGGTGACATTGGATTGTTTTTTTTACCGAGGATTTGAAGGAAAACTTGAAGTATCTCGCTAGAAATTTCAAACATTGTTAACTTACCAGCGAGGCTCAAGAGCTCACAACCGCCAACTGACACAAATTAGTACGCCGCTAAATTAACCACAGAGTTTTGCCTTCTTGAGTTATGAGACAAAAGCACTTGTATTAACAAAGGAAATCTCACGATTACTTTCTTGAGACAAAGAGCTGATGGTAAATTAAAGCGATTTAATTGAGTTCCACGTTATCAGTGGACATTGGCTCTTTCGAGTAATGCCTGGGATACTTCGTCCTGACAACGTAAGCGCACTGTTTGACTCCTATAGTGAACCTGATCATCTTCTCTAACATCTTCCCCTCTTTGAGCTTTTATTTCTAGCATCTCCGCATAATAACGCTGCCAGGACTTGCGAAATTCCGTAAACAGCACAGGAGTGAAACAAAACATGGCCACAGTGCCCCCTATGCAACAAAACGTGCCCACCAGTTTTCCCCACGCTGAAGTCGGAACATAATCTCCATAACCAACACTTGACAGTGTTATTATCGTAAACCAAAACGTTGCTGGTATACTGGTAAACTGTGAACTTTCTCCCTCTCCTTCGGAAAAATACACGAAACTGGAGAGCAAAATGGTGTTGAATACGATGCAGAGAACAAACAAGCTCATGTGCTCGCGACTGTCTATGATTGTTCTCAAATAACAATCGTATACTAACGCTGTATCGCTTCAATTTGAGCAATCTCACCAAGCGAAGTACACGCAAAACTGGATAAGGCACCACACTGCTCGCTTTTTGATCTGTAACGCTTTGGACGATGAGTTTAACGTACAGAGGCGACAATGCCGTGATGTCGACCAGAGTACTAAACGACAGGACGAAGTTTACGATCTTCGGCGCGCACAAGAAACGCAAGAAAAATTCTACGCTGAACCAGATTGTAAAGACGACTTCAACGGCAGACCAAACAATATCATAATCCACCGTGATTTGCTCCGTAGTCGTATTTCCTCGCTGAATTTGAAGCTGGCTCTGTTTCACCGTTGGTAAAGTTTCAAGGCATAAGGAAACCATTGATAGAACGGTCAGTATCAAAGAGAATTTAGTGTAGGTCCGTTCGGCTGGGGTTATGGGCTGTTCAAAAAATCTCCAAACGTTTCTGCGGGTTCTCCTGATTTTTGGCACGCAAGGCAAACTCTCCGCTGCTCTTCGTCTCGCTTCTGCAAGCTCAGCGGAGAGCTCGTCATCGGAGTCCTCGAAATAGCCATCGAGTTGGAAGAACTTCAGCTCCGACGAAAATATCTCGTAAGAGACGGTTTCAGGTTTCGATAGTATGCCATTTGACTGATAATAGAACAGTATCGAGTTAAAAACTGCCTTATCTCTGTCAAAATAATATTCTCTTCTGATAGGATTGTAGAAGCGTCTTCGTTTAGTTTGAGAACCGAGCAAAGTCCTCGGAAAACGAGACAAAGTGTGTTCGAATGTCTCGAACTTCTCGCCACGAACGTTTATCAAGACTTTCTGTCGACGTACAATGCTTTGCCCGTTCTCTGACTTGCCATGTTCCAAACCATTAAATCGAGAGCGTATTGACATCCTCTGATAACAATGAACAATGATAGCACAATCTTCACTCTGCTACTAGAAACCAGAGACTTTTTCAAAGAGATACGTCGGTTTGCACTGGATGTTACAGTGTTGATTCAGCTCTCGCTGCCGATCCAATTTCGTCTTCACATGAAACACAATTATCCCTAACATGAGAGTTTGCGAAGTTATGACTCTTTTTGTAAGTCAATTTGACTTTCTATTTGTTGAATACGATAAATAATTAAGCGCCGAAGGAACATTTATTTGGAATGGCCAGATGTTTCAGCCGCGTTTTCTAACATTGTATGAAAAAAACAACGCTGAATTCTTGTGGCTAGGACGTGGCAACGTCAAGAAGAATTGAGCCTTTTAACTGGCCAACGAATGCTTGAGCAATACTTTAATTCCGTTACAAAAATGGGTGATGATTTTCCAAGATTTTGTAGTATTTTCTTTTTGTGAGGCAGGAAGACTCCGAAAGTAAAATATTAAATTATGCATTGTAAATAAATTTCTGGCATCCCCCCTGTTGCGTGTTGGAAATCTCTCTTGTTAAAGCTGATACGAAATCCGGGAACGTCGAAAACTGCCAGACAGTTTAGCCCAATCTCACGTATTGCAATTCGAGATATTTTTTTCCCAGTCTCGACCCCCGCAGGAACATTAAAAATCAATCCACAGTGTTGGCCGTTTTTCACTTGGCGGTCTCTCCAACATAACTGGGTGTTTTCAAACGTAATTAACAACGAAGAAAGTTTTTAACACTCGTCGAACAATCGTAATATGCTTGCCGATTAAGAAAGTGATAAGCTCGGGGAAACCGATATTTTTTTTACTGTTATTTTGAAGAGATGATCATGTCTCTATCTCTGTGCGGTCTGCGGGTGAATGGATAATTCGAAACATTGTTATATATTCAAAAGTAAAGCGCCTCAAGTCTTCCCACCGGCGAAGATTAATAAATGACTTCGAAATGTTGACAATAGAAGAATAGGCCCTTACTGAGAGAGAAAATAAAACAACTACTTTTGTAATTGTTCAGAGCATTAAAACGCTTTTGTGATGGCTGACGTATTTTGAAAATGAAATCATGACAGGCCGGTTACAGACGTAAATTTTTTACCGTGGAAAGATTTGAGATATATATTTCAGATGGAGAGTTTACATTGGTATAATTTCCTTAACTATACTGTAAAAAGTACCGTGTACATTTTAAGTATAAGAAACTCCGAATTAACTCATTCTGTAGATGTTTTATTTTTGTTCCAATCGAGTGCAAATAAAATGCCCCTAATTTTAGGTCCACTTTAAGCTGCCTTCAGAAAGTGTTGGCTGAAGTAACAACATTATGCCAAACACAAACTACATATCACTACATATTTATATTGAATAAAGAACATATAGAACGCAGAGATACAAATTGTTTTGTTCTAATGAATGTTAATTGTTCAACTCAATACGAGCTGGAGTTTTAGGCCCCATGTGCACACCAAGCCAAAGAGATTTGAAAACGAAGCTTTATTTGTACGATTAAGCCTACCGTCTACACTAATCCGTCACGAAAACGGGGCGTTTCGAAAACGTTCTTCGAACCAGAGGAATTTGAACGCCGGCTGTGTGTTTTAGTAAGGACGGAGAACATTTTGAAAATGGAAAGCCGGCAACGACGTTACGATTAACATATGATTTCCCTGCGCGAGGGCTCCTCAAACGCAAATCAGTCCAAACTGACTGGGGATTGTTTCGTTTTCAAATTTCTTCGGCGTATTAAGGACGGGGTCGAATTGCTTTTTACGATTTCTCTCTAGATGAATTGAATCATGTTTTTTTTCTCGTAAACTTGAATAACAATAATAATTGTTCATGTGTAGAAATATTGGCCTCGTTCGTTGTTTTTTCGCTTTTAGGTGTCAATTTCGTTCCGGTCAACATGAACTTAAAAAGGCGTGTGTTTGATAGTATATTGCCGGGCGAGTGAGCAACCCGAGCGCGGGCAAAATGGCACCCGTGCGGGATTACCCGCTTTCTAACTAAAGTGGTGTTTCTCTTGCCATATAAGACCGGTCATAATCTTTAACAGACCTAGACTACTGGCAGTCTGCTTTTCTCTCGAAATTTCAGCAGGGTGGAGAGACTATTTAGCCTAAAGGAGAATGGGACGAGACATGGGCGCAGCACGCAAGATGACTAGATATTGGCCTCTGTCTTTTTTACCTTTTGTGCATTGATGAACCTCGCCGGACTCCTTCTCGGCCTAAAGACACGAAAAAAAAACTTTGACAAATCCGCAGCAAATTGCAACAACCTTATCTTAAAAATTGTCTGAAGCACATGCGAATGCTCCTGATTTTATTTTATCGGCTCGAGAATATCTTCAAGTAGCAAAGGATGAAAGGTGAGAGAGAGGAAGATTTTTAGATTTTGAAAAGTACAATGATGCAAAGATGATGCTACGTAGAAAGCTTAACGGGACAACGACATGATAGAGCCCAAACTGAGAGCCAACAATTACCCATCCGGTGACGCAGAAGCAGTTTTCCGTCTCGTAAACGGGTCGATGCCATTTTCGCGACACTTTTAACTATTAACAAATTTTTCTGTACTAAGGAAAAAGGAAACTATGTAAATAATCACCCAGTATAGAACACCCAACCTCTGTTCCCAAACATCCGGCCTCTAATACCACTATACTGTCAGGTTGATCAGCCAAATTTCCATTAATTATAAAACGTGACTTTCTTAAATATTAATGATAGAGTTGCCCCAAACAACAATTAAAAGCTAGCCACAAGCAAAAAAAGTGAAGATGAGAAATTTAACATTTCGTGAGTGCCTTTTAACTCCATCAACAGTTTATAACCAGGCCTAAACTAAAGCAGATATAGCATCGCCCATTCTGAAAGTCTTGGTTACCAATAAAGGCATCGACCGTTAAAAATCGGCGAAGCGGGGTTTGGTCACGCGGACAGCCATGTTTTATCTGCAGGAGAACTGTGTACTAGTTCATAAGGAAGACGATTGTTAATATCCGTTGGTTATAAGTATAAACAAAATAGTCGCAAAAACTGTGATAGCGATTTTTGAAGCGTGTTTTTATTTTTCTTCAAGACTCGACCATTTCTCAGCTGTTTTCCAAGCGAAGTTTGAAAGAAAAATATCAACACCCATTCCAGTAAAGTTGTTTTTCATTTAACATGTTTAAAGGATCTGTTAATTAATTAGTGTCGATTGGAAGTGTCAATATAATTGGAGATCGTTAATTTGTGTTCATTGTCTACGTGTTTTCCATGTTTTTATTTTCAAGTATTAACTAACAAATTGGAAAAACAAATCACTCTTACAAATCAACTAATTCTATTTTTATACTTAATTCTATTTTTTACCACTTATTTTCAACTCTCGTTCGAACCACTTGATCGTTTCTTGATTTGTAACGAGAGCTGCAAGGACACGTTCATGCAAAACTATTGCCAAAGCCCACTATGAGATCCACTTGACTGAAAAGTTATTGGCGTCCTTTACGCGGCTAGCAAAGTAACCAAAAAACAGGTACTTTATTTTACTTTGCGTTGTTCTATTTTTGTAATATATGTATGTCTGGATTTATGAAAACGGTGGTAAAGAATTTGCCCCCTATCACCCATATTTCACCTTGATTTCCTACACTTTAAGGCCGCCTCCAAGCCATGTAAAAGGGCAAAAAATAGAGAAAGGACAGCAATAACAGGAAGATAAACGGGTGGAGAAAAAAAAGGACTGATTTTCCTTTTAATTTTCATATCGTCTCCCAGTTAGGGCGCGAGTTCTGTAACACCGTTTTTATAAATCCAGACATGTATAAATGTACCTTTTTCATCTTGTCGTATACTTCATAGCGTTCCCAATCCTATGGAATTGTTTCCATGCTTTGCTACCGCAAAAACGACGCACGATGTTGCTATAACAGAATAGACTCAAAATTATTGACGGGTTCTTTTCGATTAACCTTTTTGGGGACTGAGAATATATTCCAGCATTATTCCAGAATAATCACTCTTTTATTAAGGCAATAAAACCATTTTCCCTCTCCTGGAATACTTTAAGGGCTGAATAAGATAGACAAATAGTTTATTATCATCGAAGCTTTGAAATCACAACTCTAGGGCTGAACAGCACGCCGGAGGAATTTGAAAACGGAGGAATCATTCTGAAAATGCTTCAAATGTTTTTCCGTTCACACTACTGGTAAAATTTTAAAGCGCGACAGTCGTCGGTCATGTTGGATTTGTGTTTGAGGAAAACTCGGTCAGGGAAATTACGATTATCGTGATACCATCATTTTGGAAAAGCTTCGTTTTTAAAATGTTTTCAGTCCCTCTACATGAAAAAAAAAAAGAGCCGGCGTCAGTTTTCAAATTCCTGTTGTTCATGTTCATGGCTGTTCATGTAGTCGATAACCCAAGCGGCACATCGCTGCAAATTTGATCGGCTCCTCATGACTAATGAGGCATGCGTTTCTGAAATCAGTCAGGAGGAATCCCATTGGCAGGTATTTTTACTCTGTTTGTTTTGAATATTCTTCAACTTCATTTAAAAAATTCATTTAGAAGAGTTAAAGTGGATAGATTCATTCCCAGTAGCTCACGTTTCTAACAAAAGGTTTGAAGTATGTGAAATCCTCATTTTATCAATGTTTCATCGCGTCTCTTGCTTTCCTCACAAGCGAGCACACAGCTTAACTTTTGAGAACACCAGATCCAACGCTACGAACGATGAAAGGAGTGAAAAAAAACCCCACAAGATTAACTAGGTATTTAATGTTCAAATCACGAGGAGTTAAACTAACCTTACTTACTTATTGAGTTTGCAATATGCGTGTAAAGGCAACTGAGATTAGTAACAAACCCTTAAGATTATATATGTATATATTTTTCAGAAAATAAGGGCAACTGAAAGAAGGCCCTCAAGGCATGAATCATCGAGACAATCATTTTTGATGCGAAACATTTTTTTTTATGACTGAAATTCATCAATTCCATAGCTTTGCCTTGTATCCTGTTCCAAACGTTCGGTTAAGAGAGACTGACTGACTCAAAAGGAGCCTGGATCAAAATTAATTATGTTTTTCTGTTACGTTTCACAACCGTCACCCCGTTCTGTGAAATATTCAACTTTTACAAAGTTTCAAAGTCCAGTTAGGATATTTTTCGTTTAGTTGCTCCTCGTAAAAATCAAACCGAAAACTCTCATGCTGTTGAAATCGCTATATTTTAGGAGGTAGACTCGGGTGAATCATGTTTTTTGGTGGAAATCACATTTCCTGCCAAGGAATATTTTTCATCAACTAAAACGTGAGTAGAACCAAATTACTGGTATTCATTGACGTCATTGTCACACGAACTGGAGAGAGATTTTTAATTAACTTGTCACAACATGGCCGCCAACCATGTAAGCGTATCGTTTCAGATCATTTCTATTAAGGGATTGGCCGCAAACCACCTAAAAAAACTGCTTTACCATTAACTAACAAGGTGAATTTTCTTTACTCTTCCTTTCGTACGTCATCATTTTCAGGAAAGAAGAAATAAGTAGAATTAAGGAGAAATTATTGATTAGGGATTTAAAACCAGGTTTGTGTATGTAGACGCGGCGCGGCCCAGTGATTAGGGCGCTGATTTGTGTTTGGCGGAGTGGATCCAAATAGCTTTCATTGGAGTTGAGCCTGCTGTCAAAACCAGGACCGCTCGATTCGAGGCCAACGCACTAACCCTGAGGCCACCACGCCTCCCACATCTATTTAGGAAAGAGAGCTTTTACAAAGTCAGCAAAGAGGCTTTTTGTATCCTATCCTTGAAACCCTTGGACAATCGCTCGAGAATGTTTGTAATGTATACTTTCTGGCTATAACGACAGGAAATGAAATTTTCGTTCTGTGTTTGAATTCACAAAGCTTCCACTGTCTTTCAGTTTCGTTTCTCCTGCAAGCCAGCTCGCACTTCAGAGAATAATTTAAATTAGTAGAATTCTACTGGTATACTAATGCAAATGCTGTAATCTGATTGGCTGAGCCATTGCACACTATCAGCCATTAGTGTGCAGTGGCTGGAGCTAGTCTACGAAATGGCGGCGTTTTATCGTTTTGCCAAAGCTTTGCAGGAAAGTTTTGGTGAAAACGGATAATTAAATTCCTGAGAAGACTTATCGAAGGACATTTACTGTTTCTTAACTTGAAGGAGGGGGGCGTTGGGCTTTTCGGTTTTGCGGATTTGGCCAATTTTTGGTTCGGTTTCTCGGTTTTCGTTCTTAAAAATTGCGGTTTTTCGGTTTTGGCGTTTTGTGCGGTTTGCGGGTTTTCTCCAATTTAGCCTTTGGTTTTCGGTTTTTGTCAACAACAATGACGGTTTTTCGGATTCTTCTGCCCGATACATTTTACGGTTTTTCTGGTTTTGCCAAGGAAGTCACACCTAGCAGTCACACTAAAACTGTAATTCCAAGGCCCACTTACAGTTAAAAGAATGCATGACAAGCCTAGTCTCTTTAGCAGCCGTTATTTGGGTCGAAACTGCTTTCCCGCTTTCCTAGCGCCCTCAAATTGCTAAAACCGCCAAGCTACGCAGGCTCTGCCAAGCAGCGCGGAGGAGGTACGTGGGTTAATTTTTGCTTGGTCTGTGCCACTGGCCTCTCAGAGCCCCTACCCCATTTTAGTCTTTTCTGCTGTCAATTTTAGTCACTTTTAGGCAATTAATATGTAATTTACGCGATTCCAACTTAGTCACTTTCTATTTAAGTATATACCTAATACTGAATAAAAAACACTATACATTTTCACCCACACAGCAAACATTCTGGTACCTTTGCTCACCGTAAATATGAGGAACTGTCTTACCCCAAAAATCAGAAAATCTGCGACCCCATTCCATAGTAACTCTATTAAAAATGGTGGGACCCCATGATAGTTAATCCAGTCTTGAAACTGCAATCCCATCGGCACATCCCCATTAGCCTCTAATAAGGAAGTACCTCCCACGGGGCCAAGCAATCTATGAAAAGATCAAAATAACATCAAAGCAAAAGTCTGCAATGGGCGACAAAAGTAGTTGAGACACTTTTAGGAAAAGACGATTTTCGATTCTTAAACATTTGTTCTATTTTATTTGCATCTAGCGTTAAATCTCTGATACCCCCGGCCCCTCAACTCAATGTTGTGTAGGCGTTGTGGTCTGTGCAATCGAAGAAATAGAAAAATCAACATTGTTGTGGGGGAAAGGGGGGGAATGTTTCCAAGACGCAGAAAAATCGAATTTTAGTGCCAAGTGTATCAACACTTTTGTCGCTCATTGTCTGAAACAGTAAATTTGTTTCTGGTACAATAGCCGGTGTACTACTTAATTGAAATGCCTGCCGTCGCTTTATTCCAGGATTTGGGTTCTTCGTATGGAAAAATTATGGCAAGCTTACTCATCAGTACAAAAATTTAAGGAAATTATCGCTTTTTTTGGAAGTGTAATCTTGCGTGACATTCGTGCGTGACATCGCCAATTTAGGGTGTTGGTCATCTCCACCTTATTTCTCCCCGAAAAAGGAATGAAATAAGAGAGTAATTGTTGAATTACAAACTTCCGGTGGTACTCCCAAAGTAGGCTATCTTGGAGTAATTCAAACAACCGCTGTGCAGAAAAATCAACGATAAACCACGGTCAACCACGGGTAACCATGAACTGACTAAATCAATATTAATAGTATCCTTTTAACCATCATTTGGTTACCCGTGGTTAATCGTGGTTAATCGTGGTTACCAGTGAAAAACTGCATTTATCTGCATTATGTAATCGTTTTTCCAAGCTGAACTAGAAAAAAGAAACAAAAACTTTGTAGAATAGGAATTAAAATGAGACACTATGTTATAAAACTAACTTTTGGGCTCAGAAGGCACGTTTTTATTGGTTCAGCGACAGCTGACCGTGAGTAATGGCACCATTTTTACATCATACTTGCGTGTTAGAAGCATTCCGTTAACAGCGTTGTGTTGAGCGGACAAAATTACATAAGATCACTTGATAAACACCACCCTGAGGGCTAAATATGGATCCATTTGTTAACGAGATACACCAGGTTTCGTCTTTGTATCGGAATTTCGGTGAGAAAAAAACACTTCCCACTTTTTCTTTAGTCAGGAATCACTCTGAACCACGCATTTGGTCGCTTTTGTAAAAATAAAGTTGCTATAGCTTAAATATATAAAGGAAATCGCTACAATTTGCATAAATAGCCCCCAGACAATGGGCGACAAAAGTAGTTGAGACACTTTTAGGAAAAGACGATTTTCGATTCTTAAACATTTGTTCTATTTTATTTGCATCTAGCGTTAAATCTCTGATACCCCCGGCCCCCCAACTCAATGTTGTGTAGGCGTTGTGGTCTGTGCAATCGAAGAAATAGAAAAATCAACATTGTTGTGGGAGAAAGGGGGGGAATGTTTCCAAGACGCAGAAAAATCGAATTTTAGTGCCAAGTGTATCAACACTTTTGTCGCTCATTGTCTGAAACAGTAAATTTGTTTCTGGTACAATAGCCGGTGTACTACTTAAATATCCACCGCTAGCCACCGACACTGAGGTGAATAGTTGTTAAATACAGCTTATATAATTTTGCCTTTGAGGCCAGCAGATTCCCGGCTACAAACTAACGAGAGACAGAACTTGAGAGTGAAACTGAAAAACATGTTTAAAAGAAACAGCATGATGGGTAAAATCACAAGGAGTGAAAAAAGTCTTCACGATAATACTTGAACGGACACTTTTGAATTCAGGTTAAATCACGGTATGCACCCAAAGGCAAAAGGCTACTTATTTCAAATGATGGATATCTTTTCCAGAGAAAAATACTGAACCGCTCAATCGAAATTCCGGGGAGGTACTAAACGAAATTATGCTCATCGCGAAACTTTAATCATTTTCGAAGCCAATAAACTTTTGGAAAAAAAAAATCGTACTTGCTTTTGACTGCATAAATTTGAGAATGGAAACTAGGAAAAATGGTAAAAGGTAAGGAAATTTTCGCGTAAACAAAAGTGAAAACAGAAACACGTCTACCTTTGAAGGTATTCTATAATTTCCAGACGGATTTTAGAAAAAATACTTTTGCAATTGACTTTAAACCAAAATCTCTGATTTTTTTTGGCTATATAGTAAGCAATCATGGCTTCCTTCGACCGCAGCGACAACAACGTCGAAGCCCGCCAGGGGTGCAGGGATGGCGCAGTGGTGAGAGCGCTCGCTTCCCACCAATGTGTCCCGGGTTCGATTCCCGGACGGGTTGAATTTGTTGTTGGTTCTCCCCTCTGCTCCGAGAGGTTTTTCTCCGGGTACTCCGGTTTTCCCCACTCCTTAAAAACCAACATTTCCAAATTCCAATTCGATCCTGGAATGCATGGACATTTCTGAACGAGTTCTTGTGAATTCTCAGGTGCTCCGTGGGTGACAAATTACATTTTGACATTTTTATAGTGGACTGGACCTAGCTTGCAATGGAGGCATGGACACTTTCAAATGCTAATGACATTGATCTGTTTCACGGGTGATTTTTCTCATTTCCATAACAATCTAATCTAACGTGGATGCGAGGCAATTTCGGGCTAAAACTGCAAAATAGCCCGAAATAGCCCTTTTCACGGTTACCTTTGTCATTTGCATTACAATAAAATTTAGCATGTATGTGAAGCAATTTCGGGCTATTTTGCAGTTTTAGCCCGAAATTGCCTCGCATCCACGTTGGATTATATTGTAATGCAAATGAGAAAAACTAACCGTGAAAAGGGCTATTGCCTCGTATACAGACTAGATTTTATTGTAATGCAAATGAGCAAGATTAACCAAGAAAAGGGCTATTATATTACCTCGCATGAGCCTCCATTCCAAGCTAGTTCCAGTCCAGTACCGAGATCTTATAGGAACCCGGATGGCAGTCGTAAGGATAGCTAAATTTATTTTTTTTTTGTAGCGATCGCAACGATGGCAGCAATCGCATGCAGTCGTAGCCGCGGTCATTCGTAAACTAACTTTAATTTCTAATCTTAGTTTCCAAAATATTTTGCAGTAGATTCCCATGGTATGTTTTCTCTACCTTCTAAGTCAGGCCGCCTCTTGCAATGCTTTCAAACGAGGATGGGCAAACTCGTCAAACGGGTTACCTGTCGAGACGATTTCTCGTCCTTTAGTGTGAACACAATGATGCAAAGGACCGCAAACAAAAATGCTGCCGGTTTACGTAGGATCTGCGGGATAGTTTTAGTCTGTCCGCAGTTTCCTTATCGCAGCAACGACATGACAGTGGCTGGGTGTTTCCTATTGTCCATTGTCACGCCTTTTGCATGTGACATTATCCAATCTGCAAAAATTTAGATTTGAGTTTCATCTGAGGTCATCACCATCTGTAATTAGTGGGTATGGATGATCAGTCGACCAGCTGATTGCTACACCATGCTGACGAGACCTAACAAGGTTGAAACAGCTGCCCACGGTTGCAATTCTTGGCTTACAGTTTGGTCTCTATCAAGTCGTTGCCCCGTAACGCTTTCTACGTAATATCAGCCTTGCATCATCGTTTTCTAGTGTAAGCACCGCTATTGTTTTCGGTGACGCGATCGCTTTAACTTTCTGGCAGCTAAAAAAAATGTATGACTTTCATCCACCAATGAAATTGCTAACTAACTGCCGCCTTCTTAGCTATAAAATTACGAAGCTACGACGCCAGAGACGTCAGGTGGCCATCACTTGTCCTATCATTGGTTCTCAGTTTCTCGATTAGTCATGAGTTCTCCAGGATCAGAGAACGGGGAGACAGGCCCACCACAGCAATTCCCAAGACAAAACAGATTCGCTTTCGCATCCAACATCAAAATCATTCCCGAAGGTGGATGGGGATGGGTGATTTGTGTCGCTGCTTTTGTGGCTCAGTTAATCGTCATGGGGATCCATAACTCGTTCGGCATTCTGTACACCACGCTACTTGAGGAGTACAAAAAATCCAAAGCAGAAACAGGTATGTTAGATTTGTAGTTAGAAGCTTAGCGTTTTGTCAGAAAAGAACAATTCCACGTCGACATTTCGTGGCCGTTTTCCTTTGGTTCCGGCAAATCCAGTTTCGTAGACCAAGTGACAACAAAGTAAACAAAAATAAAGTGAAAGTGCGCTTGAAGAAATATTGAACTGATATCATTCTCAAATCGTAGAGAAACAATAAAAATTTCACTTTTTTAAGCAAAAAATAAATACTATTTCCGATGAAAACCAAATATTGAAATTCAACTTAACTAAAGCGTGCCGCTCTGAATTAACGATCAGTAACGTGCCCCTTTACTAGAAGTTTTATTTCACGGTGGCCATGTTGGTGTCGCTGAACACGCCATAGAAAATTTTTGCATGAGAAAAAACTCATTTCACTAAGTGGAGAAACTCTTGTGTTTGGCCGCCATGACGTCATGTGAGCTTAGCTCACCCAGCTGAAAATAATTACGGATTCCTTTTCTTTTGAGCGTTTTTACTCACGTGCCAGCAGCTTTGTAAATTTACTGGAACAAAAGAAATTGTTTACATAAGAAACGAGTTCAACTACCACATGATTGGTTTGGTACACCAACATGGCCGCCGATTCATTGTTTTGGAACACCAATATAGCTACCGTGACGTCATGCAAAAACGCCCTTAACTCAATATGCCTTTTGTGTGCACATAAAAGTCGGCACACACCAGGGGACTAGTCCCTGCGACTAGTCCCTGAAACTGTAGTCCCCTGAAGAGTTTACACGAAGGGACTGGTCACTGGGATTTGTCCCACGAACAGTTCACACGAAGCGTTTTGACAAACAAGTCACAGGGACTTGTCCCAAAAATTCAAACCGGTTTGAATTCGTGGGACTAGTCGCAGGGACCAATGATGGACCCTGCAACTAGGCCCAAAAATGGATTTGCCCACGCGACTTGTTGCAGGGACTAGTTGCAGGGACTAGTCCCATCGTGTGCGGTGCCGACCTTAAAAGGCGTGCGCGTGTATACCAACTCACGGAAGATTCATTCCCATATCATATTTTTGAAAACATTTTTTTTAGCTTGGGTCGGCTCAGTCAGCGTTGGAGTAATGTACCTATTTGGACCAATCACAAGCGGGCTCAGCGAAAGATATGGCTGTAAAGTGGTTGCATTTCTTGGAGGCTTGCTGTGCTTCCTGGGATTGCTCTTGACGTCGTTTGTTTCTGACTTAAGTAAACTCTACATGACCTACGGCGTCCTGTGGGGTATAGGGTCGAGTTTCTGTTACTTTCCCACACTGACTGCCCCCGGGGAGTATTTCTGTCAGCGGCTATCCTTGGTGAATGGCATTGTAACAGCTGGTAAGTCATTTGTTGAGTTCATGTTTCAAAGTGATCAGCAGTAACAGGAGCTCCTGGCAGTAATCATAAATTATACATGAACTATGCAAATTAATTTGCATATGAATCAAATCTCACTTTAATTTGAAAGGATAAGCACCAAGACTCATTTTGAGGCTAAGCGTAATTTGGAAATGGCGTTTGGCGTTTTGCTGGTGTGGCTCTAATCATTTCTTAGACACAATGCCTTGCACTTCAACAACAACCAAAACACACAATAGTTTTTTTTTTCAACCGTTTCCCAGGAAGTGGCATTGGTACGTTAACATTCGGCCCAGTCCTCCAGTACATCCTTCAGCGTTACGGCCTGGCCATCTCGCTGCGTATACTCAGTGGAGTGACACTGTTGCTGCTGGTAGTGGCATTGACTTACAAGCCGTTTCGTTCGCCACTTGAAGAACTGTTTGAAGTTAAGCGTCAACCAGCTCCGTTCTTTGACCTTTCAATATGGCAGAATAAAGCGTTTTGTGTATACACAGCAGCCGTGGCACTTTTCATGCTCGGATACTTTATACCGTACGTGCACTTGGTAGGTACCTCCCATTGTTTCATCCCTATACCCTTGGGAGCCCCCATCGTTTTGTTTCCTCCCTTCCCCGGTGAACAGCCATCGATTTGTCCCCTTCACCCTGGGAGCAGCCATCGTTTTGTCTCCGGCACGTGGGGCAGCCATGTTTCCTCTCTTCCCTTGGGAACAGCCATCATTTGGTCTCCTCTCTGCCCCGGGTCTGTGCTCCTATTAAAACAGCCATCGTTTTATCCCGTCCCCCCTGGGAGCAACCATTGTTTTATCTCCTTCCTCGCTGGAGCAAACCCCACATAAAAGTACAGTAATGCAAAGAGCAAACTCTTAAAGATATCAGAATCCATTTTTCTGGGGCATCCCTCAGTTAGTTTACCCTAATGCAAGGGAACTAATTTATTTCTCTATGACTACCTTTAGTTTTTTATTTGAAGTGTACTTCGAAGAAATACCAGCCTAAACGTTACCGTAATATTTCGCTAAACAAGGGTGAAACAATAATAGAGCAGCATTGGGACTGGTTAAGAAAAAATTGGGCAGCACTGAATCCCGTCGCTTCAAAGAGGATTCGTTGAAAATCAACTCGTTCTGACTCTTCACTTAGACTGATATTTCAAAAATAACGTACAATAAGGCGATTTTTTTCCTCGCTCCATCTTGCTTCTTGTCTTTCACCGGTCGCTCGAAAAACTTACTCTGATACAATGCACCTTTTCGGGGATATGGCGGCCATTTTGAATTCTATTGTGTCAAAAATGGGATGCTCAGGAGATAGATTAGTATCCCATAATGGCTATTTAAAATAACAAAATTTAAAATGGCCTCCGTAAAGCTGAAAAAGTCCATTCCTTTTCGAAATCCTTCTCGGCGACTCTTTATGATTGATTGACATTGATTGACACTGGGCCACTAATAGTCAATTCATGTTACTTCCGGTTATTCTAAAAAAGTAAATCTCCAAATAAAAGCCACCTGGCGCTTTCAGATCTTAAAATCAGTTATTGAATCTTATCAAAACAACGACGACTTAGCTGAACAGATTGTATTGTTCTTAAACAGGTCAGTCACGTGGAAGGACTGGGGATTTCTCCTTCCAAAGCAGCACTATTAATTGGCTTCATGTCCATCGCTTCCATAATCAGCCGGTTCGGATTCGGCAAATTTTCGGACCACCCGAAGGTGAATCGATTGTTCATGACACAGATGGCCATCATGGGCTTCGGGGTGACTACTACGTTGAGTCCGCTGGCCAGAAGTTACGCGTCTTTGGTCGTAGTTGTCGTGGCCTTGGGTTTATTTGATGGATTGTACGTGGTGCTAATTGCGGTATTAAACACGGATATTGTGGGTGTGCATAAGCTGTCAGCAGCGCTGGGAAGTCTATACGGCGTGATATCTTTCACTCTCATGCTGGGTCCTCCATGTGCAGGTACACTGTGTTAAAAATATTAAAAATAAAGGAGGCTCGATAAAGTTGTTTTTAAACGACTTAGGGTACCAGGTTTTGAAAAAAATATACCATTTTCATGAAAACAACCATTGATTTTAATTAAATTAACTGCACCATAAGTAATAGTAATTGGACCGATCGAGTGGGGTACAATTCAGGGTGTAATCGCGCGAGTTATTTCAAAACCGGACGAGCGCGAAGCGCGAGACCGATTTGAAATTACGAGCACCATTAGACACTGAATTGTAGGACACGAGGTCCAATTAATAATTAATCGTATCAATAACAAATTTTGGAATTAAAAATGTATTTTGGGAAGTTCTTTTGAACGAAGATGTCTGTAGCGCTTTTCAAAATTGTTGAAAACTGTGTGAAACATTGCGAAAAAAAGTCATTAAAGCGCGCGTAATTGACGTGTAAATCACGTGGGTATCCAATTACAAAAACTTCAAATCGGACACCTGTAGTTGGAAACCAACGTGATCGCGAGCCGTTTACGCGACAAATAGGCGCGCGGAGAACCAATTACGATCGAGAATTTCGTTATAGATACTATTAATATCATAAAAGATCATCATTTTAACAAATTGACGTCAGTTTTTTATGCGTCTGTCCTGTTATTGATCATGAATTTCGTCATCACATTGTCAAAGTAGCTGTGGATCCACGAGGCGATAGCCGAGTGGATCCGCAGACTACTTTGACAATGTTATGACGAAATTCATTATCAATAACAGGACAGACGCATTAAAAACTGACATCAATTTGCTTTTTACGATAACAAATTGTCGAATTGCCGGCTCTCGCTTGCTGACGCGTCGCATGAATTTTAAATTCATGTGTATGCCCGCATATGGACAATAAAAATTAGCCAATGAGCGCGCGTGAATTTCTGCAGTTATCGTAAAAACTCTATTTTCTACAAGTTTCCTAGCAACATCAGTCAGCATGGCAACGACTGAGGTATCCTTTTGTTTTTTTTAAAGAAAGTTTGTTTTCCCGAAATCTGGTCAGTTAGAGTTTGTATTCAATTTTTAGTACGTCAAAATTTTCTTTATAGTCATTTGATTTTATAATTGATTGCCACTTCCTAGAAATTATGATGCAGCGACCGCAGTTTTGTTAAGGTGATTTCTCAGAAATAAAAGTTGTCGATGAATTGTTTTGAAACTTTTTCTGAATGTTCTCTACCAAGCACTGTTTCGAAACAAACGATAAAAGTGATAGGTCACTATGCTCGCTTAAGGTAATTCCTTAGAATTGGATTGCGCATCCATACTGCGCACGATTTTCGTGTCATCAGCGCGCGCACGTGAGCGCGTGCACGTACACAACGTAAGAGATTTCCCTCAAACTAAGCTCGATAGCGATATAAATTCTCCTTTTCTCGAGCACGGTGACCCCCGATTTTTTTTTTCAGGAATTCGTTTAGAACAGTCTAATAAAGAACATATCTGAGGAAGAAAAAAGTTTCATAGTAGAACATGATTTGTTTTGGAAAATAGTTCCCAACTGGGTGTATTTTGGCTAAGGCGAGGACTTCAAGCTAACCACGGAATTGAACGAAAAAGTGCAATATTCCTGCAACCAAGCCATCAAAAACTACTTAAATGAAAGCAACACTGCTTATGTCAATAAATTAAGCTTTGCTTTCAAGATAAAACTTTGCGTCTTCTAAGAAACCAAGACTTAATTCTGAAAGAAGGTGATTCACATTATTAAAGCGCAACCAGTAAAAATACCCCATTTTAAGAGACCGCTGACGCGTAAACAAGTACGGCGGTGACCATCTTGCTTCTTGTCTTTCACCGGTCGCTCGAAAAACTTACTCTGATACAATGCACCTTTTCGGGGATATGGCGGCCATTTTGAATTCTATTGTGTCAAATATGGGATGCTCAGGAGATAGATTAGTATCCCATAATGGCTATTTAAAATAACAAAATTTAAAATGGCCTCCGTGAAGCTGAAAAAGTCCATTCCTTTTCGAAATCCTTCTTCGCTGACGCGTAAACAAGTACGGCGGTGACCCCATTTTTTATTGCATTTTTTTAATGTTCAGATCGTGAATGTTAATTACACCAAGTTTCAAAAAAGGTTTGATAGTGGAACAATTTCAAGGGAATTACCTTAAGAGATGTGATGGGCCAATCTTACCCCATTTATGTCTACGCACGTGCTAATCACGCACGTTATTCATCGGTTTACGTTATATTTTGCGGTAGCTGGATGCATGTTTATTAAAGTTATACTTGGGAAAACTTGACAGGTAAAAAGTGTCGAGCATATGAAACAATATCATATAAAACTTGTATAAAAATCACATCATTTAAAACGACCTGGACTTAAAGCGTTCGTATAGTCGTTGTTTTCACGGTCATAATTTGCATTCCAGGATAATGGTTTTATACACTATTATTATGCAATAAAAAATTATAGGTCACCTTGCTCGTTTAAAAGAAAATGAGCATTTATTCCGTGGTCGAGCTTAGCTTACAGGAAAGTTCTTTTATTCTGTACGTGCACGAGCTAAGTTGCGCACACTAAAAACCGTGCGCAGTAGGGATAAGCAATGCAATATTGAGGAATCACCTTAACAACCGCACAAAGCTAGGTCACAGAATAGATAATGAGTGGCATAGCCAATAAGAAAATGGCATTCGAGATAGAACACAAGTAGATTTATCTGGGTGGAGGTTGGGTGGGGGGGGGACGCTCTCATATGAAAAAGGGTTGGGATTTGTCGTCTCTCTCAGGGGTATAAATCAGATTCCAGTCGCACCTAGGGTATTCAAGGAACGAAACGAAACACCACTACTTTTAGCTGTCAAAGATTCTTTTGCGGTGTACTCGAGATACTAATACAAAACGCTCTTACTTCCGTTTCTCGGCTCGATTTCACTAGGAGCCTGCAACTACCCCATCTCCCTGTCACGGCGTTTTCACAGACCGATCTATTTTTAGTTTGAATTTATCTCGAATTCAGATCCCCACAGGAACCTCAGTCACCAACTGCAATCACAAGCACGGACTAATGTTGACCTGTCGACATCATGTCGACATGTTCACTTGAGGCCGCATTGTTTTCTCCTTATGCGTGCTCATGTAGACTGGAACTGGCCTATTTCGCGGGAAAAATATCTAAAAATAGACTAGTCTAAAAGTGCCGTTGCATTTGCTTATTATGGAAGTTGCAGGCTCCTAGTAATGGGCTCCTGGTCCACTCTACTAGCTCGGTTTCTTTCCAGAACTGCGGCTACTAATAAAGTTGATTCCGTTTTAAGTGGTATCTTAGGGTTTAAGTAAACCTTGAGCCACACCCATATTGGTTTCCTTTAGGGGTTTAATATCGCGACCTTTCCATATATGAGTTCCCCCCGGTAGATTTATACCAGATTATACTAACATTGCATATTTAGTAGGAGTGGTTTACTTGTGTAGATTCAGCGTTGGCTTAGCCAGGGGCTCCTGCTTAGCTTATGTGTTAGCTAATTGATCTCCGTCTAGACTTTGTCTTTCACTTTCTTACTTTCTTCACTGGCCCTTCTAACGTCTTTCCCCCTTTCCTCATTTTAGGCTTGATTTTTGACATGCTTAACTCGTATCACACAGCATTTTACATCTGTGGAGCCACCACCACTCTTTCCTCTTGTCTGATGTTCCTGATACCGTGGCTCATGCCGAACCAACAAGGGGGTGTTTTCCGTCGAGATTCCTGTACGAGCCGTATAGAAAGCTTCCTGGGCTCGCAGCCATCTACTCCGAGATCAAGGACAGGGACTTTTTTTCCCGAGGTTCGATCGGTCAAGAGCATCAGTGGGGACAGCGGCGATGGTAGCACTTCTGCAACAGGAGAGATCAGCCTTTGCGAAGCAGACAGGATCGAAATGGAGTACCTCAAAGGTTTTCACTACAGTAACGAGAACAGTGATGATGAAGAAGCGGCGAAGAGGCCCTTGTGCGCATCGAATAGCTTATCAATGGACACGAGCCTAAATACTGCTTATAATTCTACTATGTCTGACCGTGGATCCATCACAAAGTTTCTGCTGCAACAGCAGCTTCAGTCTCAATCCCGAACTTCGACGCCGGTGTCGGGATCGCGTCGAGGCTCTATGAACCAATCGGACAAGATCTCGCCGATGAATTCGATAAGCAGTTATTGTGGGGGCTTTGATAGGACATCATGCACAAGCCCTACTCGCAAGTCAAGTGGCTCAAGAGTTGAGTCACGGCAGGCTTCCACTGAACTTTCTAGGGGGTCTAACAGCGACCACTCAGTTGATGAGAAATGTGCAGAGCTCGACCCAGAAATAGCACCTTCGCATGCAGAGCAGCTGCTCGCCGATACTGGCTCTCGACGTGGCTCTGGAGAGAGCACAGTCGTGGGTTCACGTTGGCAGTCTGGGCAGAGCACAGTTGTAATGGGCACTCCTAAGAACCTGACCCCAAAGGTTAGCCGTGCAGGTGACACTACCCTGTGTCGCTCCATGAAAGACCCCGATATGCTTCACCTGCTGGCTGCTCGACTTTTACAAGCAACCCGCGAAAGAGATGAAGATGTTGACGTGGAAGAAAAGGAATCCGTGGTCTAACTCTCCCTACCAATTAACGTAGTTCAACAACCGAACTCACAGGAAGCCCAACCTTACGAGTTGCCATCTTGTGAGCTTGGGCTCCTATGCTAAAACTGTGCAGACGTTCTTTCAGCTCGCTATGAAAATGTCCAAGGAGACTAGGTGTTTCTCGCCAAAATCTTTCACGGTTTATTAATTCTTTAATTAACTAATTTTTTTGCAAGGTGCAAACCATGCATACCTAACAGTTATATCTGGGTTTGATGACACAGTGTTTCTAAACTGAAAGTATCTTTTTGTTTATTGAACCAATTTAACAGGGGAAATAATCACAGTGATAGCTTGTTTTCAACTATGATTGTGTGCACAAAGTCCAGGAGTTTTATTCTCTTTCATACATGGTGCGCAACTGATCTGTCCCTTGTAATATGAGCCCCAGATCCGCCGGTGATATTTTGCACCTGGAAAACTCATCATCACTCACTAATACTAACTTAACTCCAAGACGGAGTCTGGGTCATTTCCCTGGGTTAAAATTTGCTCTTTTAGAACTGGCTGAATTTCTCACACAAACTCCCCTTTCCATTGAAAGTGTTTTTGTAACCCTGGAACCTCGTTCTCATGTAAGTGATTTACACTGTGTGTTAAATTTGTGTGATAAGTCTCGTGCCGGCTGGGAAAAATTTACTGGAAATTTTCCCGGGAGGTAAAAGTTGAAACTTCTCTGTTGGAAATGAGGAACAAAAATAATTTTGCCCGCAAGTAGAAAAGTTGTTTTAAAAATGCTCATTTGTTGTTGCTTTGAGGCGATTATGGTCTCGAAAAATTGGGTCTAACACAGAACTGAAGTATCGTGAAGGCCACTATAAGGCAGAAAGCTATTGTTGATTGGAAACTGTGAAAAATGACAGCAATGTTTTCGCATAAAATCTGGATTGGTACGTTGATGACAACGTAACTTCATTCCTAATAAATTTGTGTTCCTTTAAATCAACTTTAATCAACGATCACCTTTCGTCGAGGTCCCAAACGGTCCTATTTGTATGATCTGTCTATAATTTTGTCTCTGATTGCATGTTCTATATGCATTGAAAGAATCGATCAGACCCAAAGGGAAATACAATAAGAAAACGTCCATGGTTGCCTCCTCAAGATCACTCACACTCCCTGAGATTTAATATCTTATCACAGAGCCAAACATTTACATCATACCACGTCACAGTGAAGTTATTTCCGTTGCTTAGCAACCTTAGGAGCCTCGTTCCCAGAGAAAAGCCCTTGGAACGAGGCTGCAACCTTAGAAGCGAAGTAATTTAGAGCATAGGCGCAGGAATCACTTAAAACCTTCCAATCAATGATACGCTTGATTTTTCAGTGAATAAGGTAATTTGCCGATGGCCTGGTCGCTGCGAAAGCTAAGAAACAAAAAAAGAACAAATGTACGATCTTGCTTGCTTTCCTTTTAAACGTTTTCCACTCGTTCGGTTGTTATAATAACGCTGTACTGTACATTGCTTGATGTCCTCGACTCCTGCTTGTCTTTCCATAAACATGCAAATAAAACCCGCATCACCTCGGAGTGATGACTGGGTTTTCTCATCTTTAACAAGTTTGCAAGCCTCTGGTTGCTTTCCCTATTGGATTGTTGCGTCATTCGCGGGACGAAAAACATCCAAAAGGCCGCAAGAAAGGAGATACCTCCACACGAGTAGAACGCTCCGGCGTAGTCACCAAATATGTCATACATCCAGCCTGCAACGAGCGCGGATCAATTATCATTTCAATGTATCATTTAGAATAAGACAGTTAAGTCATCCGTTATATTTATTGTTATTATTCAACAAATTGTAACACTATCCAAATATGGTCATGATGCTCTCGATATCCGTCATCCGTAGGTGACGGATATCCTGCGATATACGTAGCTTCGTACGTGGGAAGAAAAAGTGAAGTGAAAAAATGTTGACAGAAAGGTTTAAACATGTTACGAGCTTGGAAATCAATTTTGTTATCAATTTGTTGAATAATAAAACAATTATCCTGCTCAATCTTGCGGAATATCGTCTGATTTTAGCCGACTCGGCCTACGGCCTCATCGGCTAAGTATCAGACGATATTCCGCGCGATTTCGCAGGATAATTGTTAAATATTGTCTTGATGCATTTCTGACGCTTAGTACTAAACGTCTGTGCGACAGAAAGAAAAAAGAAACAAATACAAACAGTTAGGCCAAGAAAGAGACAGCCCACCACAGGCAGACGCGGATACAGATACAAACACATACACAGACACAGTCACAGACATGGACACAGACACGGACACAGACACAGACACAGACACAGACACAGACACAGACACAGACACGGACACGGACAAGGACACGGACACGGACACGGACACGGACACGGACACGGACACGGACAAGGACACGGACACGGACACGGACACGGACACGGACACGGACACGGACACAGATAAAACTACACAGACACCGACACGGAAACGGACACGAACACGAACACGGACATTGAAATAAACACGGACATGAACACGGACATGGACAAGCAAACAGATACGAACACAGACACAGACACAGACACGGACACGGACACGGAAATGGACATGGACACGGACACAGATAAAAATACACAGACACCGACACGGAAACGGACACGGAGACGAACACGAACACGGACATTGAAATAAACACGGACATGAACAAGAAAACAGATACGAACACAGACACAGACACAGACACGGACACGGAAATGGACATGGACACGGACACAGATAAAAATACACAGACACCGACACGGAAAAGGACACGAACACGAGCACGGACATTGAAATGAACACAGACATAAACACGGACATGAAAACGAACACGAACTCGGATACGGACACAGATAAAGTTACAGACACATACACATACACGGACACGGACATAGACACAGACACGGACACGGACACGGAAACGAACACGAACACGGACACAATCACAGATACGGAAACGGATATGGACACGGATATGGAAGCGAAGACGGCCACGGACGCGGACACAGATACAGATATAGAGACACATATACATACACAGACACAGACACAGACACGGACATGGACATGGACACAGACACGAGCATAGGCATGGACACGGACACGGATACAAATAGAGAAGCATATGCGTAGACAGACACAGACATAGACACGGGCATAATTAGCGACAAAGACACGGACACGGACACGGACACGGACACGGACACGGACACGGACACGGACACGGACACGGACACGGACACGGACACGGACACGGACACGACACGGACACCGACACAGACTCGGACACGGATACGGACAAGGACACGGAAACAGATACTAACACATACACAGACACAGACACGGCCACGGACATGGACACCGACACGGAAACGAACACGGACACGGACACGGACAGGGACGCGGACGCGGACGCGGACATGGACGCGGACTCAGACACGGACACGGACACGGACACGGACACGGACACGGACACGGACACGGACACGGACACGGACAACGACTCGGAAACAAACATGGACAGGGACACGAACACGGACACGGACACCGACACAGACACGGACGCGGACAGAGACACTGACACACAGACACGCATTCGGGCAAGGACATAGACGTAGACACGGATTCGGAGACGAACACGAACATGGAGACGGACATAGACATGGACATGAAATAGCTTATAAATGAGTGATGGTGAAATTGCAGCTCGGTAAATATATATATGAAAGTAATGTAACACGAGCGTGGGACCTAGAAAAAATCTGAGTCCCGATAGGATTTGAACCCATGACCTTCCGAACACCGGGCGGACGCTCTATCCACTGAGCTACGAGAACTCATGGAGAGCCAGGTCATTTAACTGAGTTCTTATATAACATGCATCCCACGCTCGTGTTACATTACTTTCATATATATATTTACCGAGCTGCAATTTCACCATCACTCATTTATCACTATTAATATTTATCACATATTCATTGCTGAATCCTGCAGGAGGCAGGAGACGCATGTTATATAAGAACTCAGTTAAATGACCTGGCTCTCCATGAGTTCTCGTAGCTCAGTGGATAGAGCGTCCGCCCGGTGTTCGGAAGGTCATGGGTTCAAATCCTATCGGGACTCAGATTTTTTCTAGGTCCCACGCTCGTGTTACATTACTTTCATATATATGAAATAGCTTTAATGCGTCGAAGCCTCGTACTATGTCGTATTAGTAAGACAATAGAGCGTTGAAAGGAATCAGTCAATCACTTTGGTTAAGTTCTTATACTACAGTCTGAAATTGGCTGAGAAGTCTAATTGTTAAGTGATTGGCCGGTTTGGTTTTGGTTTTGATTTTATGACACTCAACTGAAAACCGCTCTAACGATGCAACATGTTTTGTTTAATTAAGACAAAAATATTGCCAAGTAAGTCCCGTACCGGCAATAGGTGGTCCAAGAAACATCGGAAACGCCATAACTGTGAAGGCACTTCCCAGAGCGTACGACATTTTTTCTGCGCCAACGATATCACTGGTGACTAGCGGAATCAACAGGACGAAGCTTGCTTCAAAAAACCCAAAGGCTACAGCATAAGCAATCAGTCCTCCATAACCCGTTGCCAAGGTAACCAAGAAGGAACATAACCCAATAGCAAACACACCAATCTGATACATGCGAACTCGACTGACGCAGGAGAGATCTGCCATTTTGCCGAAAAACAGTCGGCCAACCGTTGACGCTACTGACAAGTAACCGATCAGAAACGAAGCGTCTGTCGGAGAAACACCAAGATCTTCGGCGTGTCTGACCTTGATATAAAACAAATAGTCACTGTTGTAAAAATTAACATTGGTTGCTTTCCATGATACCTTTATCCACAACATAGGCTCAATTTTCGTCGCTTTCTTCGGGCCTATATATATAAAATCTAAATTTACAGTGTCATTCGTCCCTTGACGTACAACAAAACCTGTTAAGGATGCATTTGTCCGCAACATTTCCAATTGTTCAACAATTCCAGCACTAAGATCGTATGCGTGCACGTCATGGAGAACACCCTTATCCAAATGGCTATATACCAGGACCCATTCCCTTGATGTTTAAATATTTTTTTTTATCTTTAACTACAATAACCAATTTCCAGAAGAAATTCCACGAGAAGCAAATATTGACAATCGAGTTTTAAATGTATCGGCGATCTAAACGTGTATAAAACATGCTAAGCCAAACGTTTTTATCTGTCTGTGAAAGTGGACAAAAAAATCGTAAGATACGTGGCACTATGACGATAAACCTAAACGTAAGGCTGAAAAGCTCTTGAAAATGTCATCTACTTAGAGAAAATCAGGCGTTTCGGGCTTGGCCCGCTTCCAGTATGTAAAAGTGGGGGAGCCAAGCCTACAAGAGCTGTTTTGCGTTATATGTCTTATATTTCTTTTTCGTGTATTACAAAATTTGTCCTTTACTTGCAAGGAAAACAGTTAACTGCTGTATTAGAGGGAGACAAAATTCCTATGGCTATGTAAGGATCTGCGATTCAAACGTGTATAAAACATAAGCTTTCCGTTTTCATATCTATTGCCATGTTGTAGTTTATTGCCCTTCTCTGTAAGGTAACACAATTTAACAAGGCAATATTTGTTCACTTTATTCTGGGGATCAGAGGTAGACAAATTAGCAAGAAGACAGACTTAAATAACTTGGCAAAACGACTTTTTCTCCGTGTAGCAAAAACATTTAAAAGCTACCATTTTAAAACTCTTACCAGGTGAACGAATGGCACAAAATAGCCAAGCTGAAATGTCGCTAAGGATGCTATCCAGATAACATATCCTTTGTTCTTAAATATGCTGCAGTCAAAAATTCTCTTCGCCTCTCCTCCTTGAGTCCAGTTATTGTACTGAGAATACTTGGCGGGAACTGGTCGGAACGCCGCACCACAAAATATAACAACGCTAAAAATTCCCGCCACAATTTGAAACGTGTTTGGCACGCCGAAACGTAGAAAGAGCGCTTGGACGGCTGGGCCAATCACAACTGTCCCAACACCACTTCCAGCCGTTACCAGGCCATTCACGACCGCAATTCGCTTCTTGAAGTACTTGGAGAGTACTAGTATGGTGGGAAAGTAGCACAAGCTTGTCCCAGAGCCAAACATCAAGCCATAGGTTAGATACAACGGAAGGAGACTGGTAACTAATGACGATAGCAGGAGTCCTGCTATGCAGATGAGACCCCCACATATGGTGACAATTCTGCAACCGAGTCTTTCGCACAGGGAGGTGGTAAGGGGACCAAGGAAAAACATGATGCCAGTCGCGAGGGAGCCGACCCAGGCTAAGAAAATATAAGAAATGAAATAGTTAGCCTTTTAACACGAACAGCGAAGGCCGAGACCCACATGCATCCGTTTTACCTGCTGGGAACAATTTTAGTTGTCTCAAGAAAAAGAGAAGACTCCAGCACAGTTTGCTGAGGAGTGATATCCATCAGAGACGTGACAATCAAAATTTCATCCGCAGTCGAATAACGATTTTATATGAGAATCAGGAGCCCATCACTAGGAGACTGCAACTACCCCATATTCCTGTCACGGCGTTTTCACAGACCGATCTATGTTTAGTTTGAATTATTTATTCCAAATTCAGATCCCCACAAGAACCTCAGTGACCAATTGCAGTCACAAACACGGACTCATGTTGACATGTCAACATGATCTCGACATGTTCACCTGAGGCCGCATTGTTTTATCCTTACCGAAGCGTGCTCATGTAGACTGGAATTAGCCTATTTGGCGGGAAAATATCTAAAAATAGACTGGTCTGTGAAAATGCCGTTGCATTGGCTAATTATGGTAGTTGCAGGCTCCTAGTAATGGACTCCTGATAGAATAGAACAATAAGCAGGTATGGCAAATCGTATGAATGCGGATGCAATTAAAGTTTTACACTTTACGGGTGATTTTGAAAATTGAAAAAAAAAAATCAAAAACCACCATTGGTATAAATCCTTAATTGCTCGAACTTTCATACGAATACTCATTTGTTATACGCGCGCATTTATTTGAATTATCTGCTGTTACACAATAAAGTAATTTTCTCAGTCATAAAATAAGATCTTTTAGTTGTCTATCTGTTGTGAAATAGCATCTTGTGACCTGGCGCTTGAGCCAAATCCAAACTGGAATCCTTAAAAGGTTTAACTCAAAATACTTGAGCACCATAACGTGTTATTAAACTCTGGAAACATCTGCTCGGATTTAAGAGTTCAAAGCAGAAGAGAAAGAAAGTAAATCTGATACGAACCTGTAGCTCCTCTTGGAGATTTTAATTCCTTTACGAGCTCCGTGTAAACAATTCCTGCTGAGTTTTGCATTCCAAGTACAATAAACTGAACGAGGAATGCGCCGAGACAGACAACCCAGCCCCACCCTCCGTCGGGATGAGTTTTGACGACAATGTGAAATTTGCGAGTGTTCGAGTCAGTCAAACTGCTGTCTGATTGGTTCCCACTGCGACTGTCAGTGAAATCTGTTTCCGTAATTTCCGTGATCTCCGCACAGTCGCAGATAATACCAGTTTCCACTTCACTCAAACGAGATGACTTCCTGCGTGATCGCGAGCTTTTGTTCTTCGTTTTTGGTGCAGTAGGCATGGAGATCGATATATCCGACGATTCTGGAAATATAAGTGGTGCACTATGAAATAGGGAACTTATTTCTGAATGTCTTTCGATGCCTAAAGTCACTAGGTTTGTGAATTGCGGTTCTTCAATTCCGGCGTCCACAGTAATTCGCTCTCGTTGAGGTATTTCGCTCTCCAGCTGTAGCAACTCATTTATAAGTTGCAGAGTATCATATACAATATCAGCAGCCTTTTGATCTACGGTGGATATACTCAGCCCGCTTTGCTGTAGGGAACAATTATCCTCTGATTTCCTCAGTGAACGACCCTCTGTAAATGACGCTGTACCACTTAACAATGAGAGTTCCTTCCTTATGGAGACTGCACTCCGAATTCCATGTGCTATTTCGTCCTCTTCATCTAATGCTTCCTTGGTTTTGACCACATTTATGTCACTATGCAAGAACGAGCCATCTTGGGTTTTACCAGATACCGTTTGATTAAGCAAGGAACCCTTTGTTGCATTTAACACGTCTTCCAGTGCGTTCGAATCATCCTTTGAAAACTCTTTACGGTGTGAAATATCACCTTTTATGTTCGATGAACCGTCAGGTACAGCATTCAAACAGAGTTCACATATACTAACACACGAAATGTCGGAGTCAAAATGTGGAATTTCATAGTTTTCACCAGCGCTGTTTTGTCGGGAACCTGCATGTTTTTCCCCTTTATGTCGTTCATGGCTTTCAGGCATTCCCGAGAAAAGAGCCAGTCAAACTCAAAACAAGAAAGAACTCAACAAAAAGAGGCGGTGTGTAAGTCCAAGGCTGGGCCGATTTGATTGTGGATTGTTGGAACCTTGAACGTCACACATTTATGGTGGTTGCCTGCGAAAAAATAAATAAATAAGATCAGTGGGCGATGTGAGCAAATTCAATCGAATCTTGATTTGTTGAGCCTCCAAGGGAAACGAAAATTAGTTTAAAATTTCGGATAGTTCAAGAAATTGAGGGTAAAATAACTTTTGGTTTGTGTTACACCCGTGAGGTTCGAAAAATCGAGGGTTCGAGAAATTGGATTCCAATGATCAAGGAACAGATTCATTGCAGGTTTAAGTAGTCAGACAAAGCCAAACTCAAAGCAATCCAGAATTCCTTTGGCTTTCTGTTAGTACGGTGCTTGCAAACTCAGGTCACTCTTTGGACCAACCAGAGCGCATCACGAGTTGTTCACGTTTCACGTTTTACTGCCTTAAGTCAGATCACACGCATTGCTTCGTACGAGCGATCCCATTGGTTAATAGTCTTTTTTCCGTATTTTACATTTTGTTGGCTATTGTAACTGTTATTGCTCTGGAATGAAAAAACTACTACTAATTACACGCAGTTTAGTGGTTATGGATAGGTCACAATGTTATTTTGTCGGCGAACAGTGCAGCAAAATGGAAATCTGAAAGGAACTGAACGGATAACAATGGAACGGAGATTATTGTACTGACCTCAAAAAGAAAAATAGCCCAATGATGCATCCACACACCTGACAGGTTCAGCTCATTCACCATTGCGCTCAAGCGCGTGGCACTTAAGATGGTCTCTGTAATTAGGAACAAACTGAATGACATCATATATTCTAATTGCGCTAATTAAATAACATGACAAGATTTTTCAATTAGCGTGACGTCAGATAGGAACTCGACACATGAAATTAACGTGATTTTACGTTGGCGAATCTCATACACAGCGCCAACAAATTAAATCCTTAACCTCAAATAGTTTTAGCTTCCTGATTGGTTCACCGCACGAGGGTGCTCTCCATTTTATCAAATTGATCAGCCTGATCAGCTGTTGTAAAATGGAACCACATTTTCTGATGAAACCGACCGGGGCCAGTTGAGGAAAATTGCTCTTATCATTAATTTTATTCTCTTCCTTGTTCATGAGTGAAAATCTAGTTGGAGAGAAGTAGGGCAACGAACAGGTTTGCCAAAATAGAATGGCAAATTCCAGACCGACTGGTCAGATAAAAGAGTAGACCTTCTTCGCAGGCACGCATGAGCCACGCCATACAAAGAAACTGTACGCGTACGCACGAAGGGAAAGCGCGCGCACGAAGTACAAAGTAAAGAAAGGCGTGCTGCGAAATATGAAAGCCATTGCTTTAACGCGCGTATGTCACAAGTTAAGGTCATTCCACTGAAATAGAACCTACACTGAGATTTTTCTCAAACTTTATCAACTGATTGTTTATATTAAAGAAACTTAAATTTTGAAATAAAATAAGGGATCCCCATTTTCGTTTAGGAGCAGCAGCACCTTGTTTATTCCATAAAAATCCTTATAGTAGCACCATGATTATAGTCACGATTGCTTGCTAAATTCACGTTTCTGACAACTGTTTTTAGCTCAACACTGAGAATTGGTCCATATTTATTTCACAAAGAGAAATTTACTACTCAGTTCAAAACAACAGAAAAAAATTATAGGTCACCGTAGTCGTTTTCGACAAAATGACGATTTACCTCTTTGGCGAGGTCCAGCCGTAAAGAAAAAGCCGCCATTTTCTAGTGCGCGTGCGCTAATCACGCGTAAAATTATGCACAGTAGGGATGCGCAACGCAATACTGGGGAATGACCTTAAGGTCCGGTAATACGGGCAACATTTTTCTGCAACTTGTCTCGCAACATCGTTGCATTGCAAGTTGAAACACATTGTTGTGTGTATTACCATGTTTTGACCAACTTGTCTCGCAACAAAATACAGTGTTGCAAGTCGAGGCAACATGTTGCGCAAAGTACACTCGAGTTTTACTTTCTGCAACAAATTTTAGGTTTGCTGCTCGTATTACCACTGAAGCTTCAACTTGTCTCGCAACAAATTTGAATTCAGCGCTTGTGATTGGCTTTCGCGAAGCCCAGCAACACGGCAAATAAAAGAGACAAGGCGGACAAAAAACATGAAGACAGCCTGAATTCGAAGTCGACCAGTAACTCTCGGAAGTCATCAATTTGCTGTACAACTCTCGGAAATTAAAATCTCAATTTGCTGTTCAAAGACCTCGAGGGCTATCATAGTCTTTGGGATACCTCGTTTGTCCCTTCAAAACAAGCAGCAGAAAAGGAAAAAAAGGGTTGGAAGAACTGTCTCAAAAATACAACTGTTCGCCCGGGCTGTTCGCCTAGCTAATTGAAACGAAACTGAGCTTCATACTGAAAGAACTTCGCTGGCACGGGAAATTAAGAAGAAAATGACGGTCAGAAGCCGAAGTGGAAGTTCGTCGAAACGCTAAATTACATGAAAGAAAGAGCCATCCTTAACTACACACGATTGATTAATTACACGTGTACAATTCTGCAGACTTGCAACACTTTGTTTTGCTGCGAGACAAGTTGGTCATAAATGTGAGTAACGTGGTAATACGCGCAACAGAGAGTTTCAACTTGCAATGTAACAATGTTACGAGACAAGTTGAAGAAAAATGTTCCCCGTTTTACCGGACCGTTAATCTGAAAAGTTAGTCTGACTTGAGCCCGCGATCCAATTGAAAACCAGCATTTGGTCAACAATAATGTGAACAATCAACTTTAACAACACGTGACCTCCATGAGCTCTAAACTTGAGCCCACCGGCCAAGTGATAATGGTCAGAGGATACTTTGACCATTATCACGTGACCATGTCGTGGGCTCAAGTTTAGAGATCATCCGGGTCACGTGTTTTTTTAAAGTGTACTATTGACCAAAGCATGGATGTCCAATATCAAAGAGGGACGCTGCAAACCGAGGGTACATGTCTCTGTTAACCTACTAGCTGGAGTATGGCTACCATCTTTCGGGATTCCGTCGCCGTCGTCGTGGGTACGCGCCTACGAGGAATACCGCTGGCCATGATAACTATCAGAAAATCAATTCACGGGTTTCCTTAGGCGCCTTGTATTCGATCAAATGTTCAGGTTTAGAGACTCCGGGTATTCGAATTACTTTTAAAGTATTACTGTTAACTTTTAAAGCTCTCAATAATCTGGCGCCTCCGTATCTAAGTCAACTTATAGTCCCATATAACCCTACAAGAAATCTTCGGTCAGCTGGCAAACATTTATTAGAAGTACCGAATGTGCGCCTGAAGAGCTATGGGGACAGGGCCTTTTCGGTCGCTGCCCCAGAGCTCTGGAATGAAATTCCCTTAGACATTAAATTAAGTCGATCAGTTGATGTTTTTAAATCCAGATTGAAAACTTATCTTTTTAGACTTGTTTTCAATTGACTTCTTTATTTTAGTGCTACTGTTAGTTAGATATTTATTAGATTGTAAAGCGATATAGATCTTTTGTATATACCGTATATTATTATTATTATTATTATTATTATTATTATTATTATTATTAATATTATTATTATGATTATTATTATTATTATTCCATATGACGAATGGAACAGTATTTTCCAGTACGTTCCAAGTTTAGGGCGAAAATACGAATAAGCTTATTTGTACGTACAAACAGAAAACAAACAACGGACAGAACTTACAGAACTTTATTTTACGTGGCACTGCACTTAGCTAAAAGCTACTTTACAGGAAGCCCACAAATAAACAGATAAATTACAAAAACAAGAAGAAAAATAAAACTTAGCTGACAATCTAAAAATTTAAGAATCTAAAATTTCTAAGAAATCTAATTATTTATTAGTACATGTATAATTACAAATTAAAATTACAATTTAAAAAACTACGTAACTACAATAATAACAATTTTAGAAAGCTACATGACGAATACTTCTTAAAAATTCTCTTGTACTGGCCACAGCGCGAATGGAATCCGGCAGCGCGTTCCATGTCTTTGCCGCGAAATACCGAAAAGACCTGAGACCATGCTTGGTGCTTCTAACTTTGGGCAATGAGAGCATGTTCGTGCCCCTTAAGTTATATTTTGTGTCCTTTACCTTGAGTAGGTTTACAATGGGGGTTGGCGCCTTCTCCTGGAAACAACAACACCTTGTCTCTTTGACCTTCCTTACTTGCTTTGGGGTTGCTCGTCGACTCTGAAGTTAAAATAAACGATATATTAAGTGGTTACGACGAGATAACTTTTATCAGTGTATACCAAGCTCTTGTCTACGTAAAAATTTAAAAGGATACCTCTATTTTCCTGACAAGTTTAAGACTCACTTTGTAATGATGAGGCAAGTCGTTCGCTCTCGCGGTCATGCCCACCGTATGACACGTAGCGCCACTTACTAAAGCTTGTTGAAGCCACTCCACTGCAATAATGTTGAAGTTTAAAGGTAATGAAGACGTCTGTCAGATAGAAACATGACTTCCAATATATGAGAAGCTAGAGTATCAGAGCCATATTGAGTTCGATTTCTGGGCTTGGAGAAACTGGGCCCGAGCTGAAATAGTCGGATGGAGGCCAACCTCGTGAGGTACATCCAAAATTTGGGAATGAAATTCAGGTAAAGCCTGGTTCTCATATTCCGCCGATCTACCTGCGAAGTCGCCGGTTGGAACTGACAACGTTCGGCGACCTGTTCCACAGGGTCCCCAGCGCATCTGTGATGGATCGCCGGCAAATCGAATTGGCGCAATTTTCAACCATTCCACCTTTAATATGGATCGAATCGTCTTACTGGAGTAGGTTGCGTCCTCAGAAGTTGTTCATATAAAATATTTTTATCGCCAAAAATCACCGACAGTCCCCGACAATCCCCGGCTTGCGTGCGAAGTTGAACTAAGCTCAACTTCGCAGGCCTTCTCAATGCCTCGGACAGATTATGTTGGGCGATAAATGTTCACGTGTGCCGTAGCGGTGTCCAAGCTCGTGCGGGCCGCCATGTCCAAGGTATGTCGGTGGCATACTAGGACCAGGCTTTAATGGCTGTTCCATTCGCTCCCCCACCTGGAATTTCCGGAATTTTTGTTCGAATGGAAAGCGCCTCTTTACTTTCCTAAATGGGTGTGGGGCTCCGCTATTAATACCGATATTCTCGTTTGTGATAATTGCGTTCTCGAGGAACGAGAGAACGCATCCTAATTTGGTTTGCAGGCGTGAGAAATCGAGATTTTTTTCTGCAATTTGGCCGCCCCTCTAAGTTTTTTCAGGGGCTTTGGGTCTCATATACGTGTGCAAGTGAAAATAACACGTACAAGAGAAAATAACACGTGTGGCCAAATAACACGTGCAAGAGAAAATAACACGTGCAGCGTTTGGCCTCGTTGTCCTGTACATCGATTACGTCATGCCTGTACATTGGCTCTTTTCTGTATTCCTCGAAATGTGAGGGAACTGTGTACAACTCTCGATAAAAGAATAAAGCCGCAGTCAACCATAAGTTTCCATTTCCTTTTTGTTCCGTTAAGTTAATTAATAATTAAGAACCCTGCAGTGCAGAGTGTATGATTCGTAACATTGATTGACCTTGATTTCGATCTTTGATCTTTGACCTCCGATTTCACTAAGAGTTTTGTTCACAACAGTTCCTTTCAAGGCTAAGACATGGTTCAATCGCTCACCTGAACAAGCTAACCAGTTAAAGGAAACATTTGCTAACCTGTACGTGACGACCCACCACAGAAGTAAGTGAACTTGTACGAACGAAATCAATTCTTCTTTCAGAGATAACTTTGTAAGCGATTTTAGGTTCAAGTGACTCAACAATAGTCGTTTATCTACTGTTTCAGATCGAATAATTGTCTACGAATAAAACATCAATAATTATACGATTTGTGGCAGTCATTAATCACCAACGGCGAGATTCATCGCGCAACACTTTTCTTCAAAATACCCACTTTCTATTATCACACTACATATCCTGCAGAACGCACTTCCTAATCTTTGATTACTACTAGTTTTCTAGAATATAAACGACTTTAAAAAGACTATGGAAGGAATATTTCGCTCGCTTTCCTCACGCATTTTGTGAATCCATTTCTATCAATCCCGAAAAGTGGACACAACGCGACAAAATTTCCCGCCTTTTCAGATCACTCTGTCAATTTGTTTTGAACAATTTGAGATGTCCACCCTAACCAATGGATTGGAGAAGCTGCTCCTTTGATCGATCTCACGGGTAGCCTGCGACCAGACTCCCGGCCTTTTTGGAGGAGCACAGAGAGGGCACACAGAGACCGACTGAGTACTTCGGGAACGGGATCGAAGCCTGTTCGCAAGCACTCTCCCGGGAATCTCGTCATTTTACCTCAGGGCCCTGGGCACTACTTTGCCTTTTAGCTTAGCGACCGCTCCCACCTTTGCTGTCACAACATTCCCTCCACATTGCCGGATTTCATACCGTGAGGGCCTGGGTACAATCGGTGTATTATGGGATTAACAACACAAGACCCATATATTCAGAAAGAGCACACCGAGCTTTACAAAATCCTTAAGTTTCGTGTAAATTGCGCCAATATTGAACAAGATACAGCCATTCAAAAACGTAAGAATTTAGTAACAAATGTATGTATTGCCGGACACTTGTCCGGAAATCCATACATTTTCCGGACACTTGTCCAGAAAGCCATACATTTCTTTGCAAATTTTAAAGTTTTTGAATGGCTGTATCTTGTTCAATAATGGCCAAATTAACACGAAACTTAAAGATTTTGTAAAGCTCGGTGTGCTCTTTCTGAATATATGGGTCTTGTGTTGTTAATCCATAATACACCGATTGTACCCAGGCCCCCGACGTATGAAATCCGGCAATGTCCACATTTCACGTGGCAAAATAGTGTACAAGTTGTCTCTGTTATTTTACACTTCCCTTTGTTATGAAGTAATCAAAACATCCTGGTATCTGAACACGGACTGAGAACAAGACTCTGTGTCTGACTGGCGATCCCTCTGGTATCAGCAAAGATAGATGTTCCAAGGTAAGTGCATATAAACCGTAGAAATTGTGATAATTTGTACTTTTTAAAGAGTAGACAGGTGTTCCAAAAAGTTTATTGGCTGAAATGTGATTGATTATATGGACTATATAGGTATGTGCAGCCCAAAGGGTATGGTTTTTCAGCCGTTTTGGTCATAAATAGGGTATCGATTTTAGCTGATTTTGGCCATTTTGGTCATAAATAGGGTATGGTTTTTGTACTCTCGCCCTGATATGGGTATGTCCTTAAACCTAGAAGCCACTTTTTCATCATTATCGAAAAGAAAATCGAAAAAGCCTTTCACAAATAATGTTTACGGTAATTTAACATTGGTCTTAACTAGGAATCCAATTATAATGCAGGTCTCAGGGGCAGATCCAGGAATTTCTGAAAGGGGGGGTTGTACACTATCAATGAATGTCACCTGTTCATGTTGCTTGTTATACCTGAACCTGATACGACCTTTGCAAAATGTACATTATCTTTCATAACTTGACAAGCAGTCAAATGGTAAAAGTGAAATAACTTCGTAAAAACAATTTTATACTATTATTATTGTACGAAGAATCAAGCAAAATAACAAAAAAAAATTCTCAAAGGGGGGTTGCAACCCCCAAAACCCCTCCCCTGGATCCGCCTCTGGGTCTGAAACAGGATTTTGATGTAAGGCTCAGGTCATATAATAATAGGGTTTCGAATTTTTGGTCAAGTCATAAATGGGTCGGGAATATCGCAGATTTTGGTCATAAATAGGGTAAGGGTTTTGGGAAGCGGGCCACACACCCCCACCCAATTTTTCTGCGAGTAAACCCTCCCCCCAAGGGTGGTTGCTTATGGGAGGCGGTCACTTACAAGACCTTAAACCAAAAATGGGTCAAACTTTTTCCTTATTAGAATATGATACCTGCCGAGACTTGACCCATGTGCCAACAACCATTGCACTCCCCTAATGAGCCCCTCAACAATCCCTGGTTTGTTTAATGCTTAGTCCCTTGTGTAAGAAACTTTAAGTGCATTTTTCTCAATGTCTACTTTTGTAACAATTGACTTCATGCCAAAATGTCTATTTTGGAAAGCATTTATTAAGTGAAATTCCTGAAACTTGGGACACAATCACGGGCACACCACTCTGTGTTCTTGGTTAATTGTATGAAGCAAACAGTATCTATGAAGGTTTAGGGGCGTCCAGATTCTGCTCCGAAAAAGGTAAAAAGTTGCTAAGAAATATGCCAAAAAGTTGCTCAAAAGTTGCTCAAAAATTTTGTAAAGTTGCTCGAATGTTTTTAAGACAGCATGTCTAATTTTAATAACAATTGCTTTGTGATCAGGTTAAGGTACAACTAAGGAAAAAAATCGAACAAAAAGTAATAAAAGAAAAAAAAATCGAAGCCTTTTCAGGCTCCACGAGCGAAGCTCCCCTGCTAACTGCAGTTTCAATGGGGTTTACGATTTCTTCGTCCTCGGAAGACAACGTGGCGTCCGCCATTTTGCTTACACACAGTCCGCTGCCCCAGCCTCGTTCCCAGGGCTTTTCCCTTCTCATGGGGGGGGGGGGGGGGAAGTGGCGGTGGGCGGCCCTCACGAGAAGGGAAAAGCCCTGGGAACGAGGTTAAGGCTAACCCACTTCTTATAATTAATTACCACGTAGTAATAGTAGTAGTAGTAAATCTTTATTTATCCACGGTACAAAATTCGTCAGCTTTAAAAATACCTAATACTAATATAATAAAAATATTTAAATATAATAAAAATATTTAAATAAAAAAGCTGCTTTCCACGAATGCCGTGCCTTACAGTTCT
>JAHPZR010011709.1:0-22500 GCA_019787425.1 Platygyra sinensis
GAGAGTGCTTTGAAAATATTATTAAACACTCTTCTTCAGCCTCCGCATTAGCTCTGAACCTCTTGGACAATCTTGTTCCAAAGGAGGTTCAGCGCATCTCAAACATCAAAGGAGTGCTTGGAAAAGCTCCCTTGGATCCCGGGATCTTGGCAGCTATTAAAGGTATGCATGGTCACATGTATGTTCAATGCATTTCCTTCATTTAATACCAAGTATTGGGCTGGTCTATAACCAACCTTATCATGAATATAACAGTTTCTGCTTCAACTTTATCTGAAAATAATTGCACAGTTATGTTTTGCACTCTATGAATTTGTGTTATTATATATACATGTAAACACATAGCTAATTCTTCCAAATGAGTATAGCAACCCCTCATTTTTTTAATTATCGACAAACAACCAATCACTTCAAAAACAACAATAAAGGTAAAACTTGACAAAAACCTGAGAACAGTGGATTTTCAAAGAAATAACCATGTTATATATTATTTTGTAAGCATATTAATGATATTTTGTTTTTGCCTATATTTTTTATTTCTACAGGGCAACTCAAAAGACAATATAAATGGAGTGATGAGGAAACAGACAAAAACTGGTCAGGGAAGGCTGGCATACAACAGAAAATCGCCGACAAATGCCGAAACCTTAATAAATCCTTCGGCAAAAAAAAATAGTGAACATTTTAAAAACATTTTACATGTAATTTGATCATAACTTTTAAATTGAAAGTATTTTATTGCATTTAGGTGCAACTCAGATCAGCTGTTAATTATTTAATAATTATGATTAGCTGTTATCTTATTGTGTCAGTTCATTTTGGTGTTCTTTGATCTCAATGTGGACTTTAATTGTTTCGCATTTTAATTGTTACATTTTAACCATTTTGTACTATTTTCAAATAAATTTGTTTATTCAATCAGTTGAAAAAGTGGTACTGAACTAATGTTATTTGGGAGTTACTGAAATCCTTACTGCAGCAAGATTCCTGGTTGGCATGTCAGAATTCACACAGGCCAGCACATGTGATCCTGGGAGGACTTAGGTACTGATCCCACCTGTCATCCCAGGTGGGATCCTGGGTGGAATGCTGCTATAGTCCCAGGTGGGTGGGCCTCTTTGATCCCACCTGGGATTAAAGGCGGGATCCCACCTGGTTTCCCAGGTGGGATTGGTGGGATCCCACCTGGGGTCCAGCGTAGGATTGGTGGGATCCCACCCTGGATCCCAGGTGGGATTGGCGGGATCTCACCCGGGATCACTGGTGGGATCCCACCTGGGACGTTCCATAATCCCGATCGGGATCCCAGGTGGGATCCCGCCAGAAAAAGGCGGGATCCCACCTGGGATTAACCTGGGATCCCAGGTGGGATTGGCGGGATCCCGCATATAATTTTAACCTGGGTTGAAGTTCTTGAAATGTAAACTGCTACACAATAACTACAGAAACATTTGGCATTGTCTACTGATACAGACTTGCCTTTAAAGTTCTTGAAATGTTTCTCCAGGTCTCTTGGAAGTCGGGCCAATACATCTGGAGGGCGCATTTGAAGAATGCGTTTGTTAATTTTTTTGATCTACACAAGCATAAAAAAGTAGAAATTTTCTCTGTGACAAACCATGAAATGTTTCACACTGAAAAATAATCCTTTCAGAAAATTAAGATGATTTTTACACAACATTTGAGCAATAATGGCACAAATAAGTTACCAAAACATCAAGCCCTCTTGGCATGGCAATATTTTGAATTAAGGTACAGTATTGTGCAAAAGTAATGCAAACGTATTTCGCCGAAATTCGCGGCTTTTCTGGCTTTTCAACGAAAAAATATCGAATTTTCGATGGAAGCGAATTTTCAACGAAAAGTCACGATAATTCGTGATGCCTATTGTTTCCAATTACGTGAATTTTCGAACGACAATTCGCTCAGAACGAAAATATACTTCGAATTTTCGAGTGACAATTCGCAGTGTTCGATCAATGACTTAGAACATTTGAGCGAAATTTCACTCTTTGTTTGCTCTGCTCAAACAGTCCCACGCATTTTCTGGACGATAATTTGCCCAGTTCGAATTTGCCGCGACGATTCTATTCTGATGTCACTTCACAGTGTAAGCTTTACGACAAACTCGTGTCCGTTTATACAACAGGTTTATACGAGACTCACCTGTATTACTTCAAAGGTTCCTTATACTGTTTACTTCACGTTGAAAGCATCGCAGCTCTTACACCGTTGTTCTTTGGTGGTTTCTTGGCTCACGTTTGTTGAACACAAGGGCCACTCGCAGACACGGCCATGTTTGCGTAACCCAGACTCCGCGCGAACTGGTAACGCCACAGCTCAAGTTACTGTGGGCTCGCAAACAATTTGCCAACATGGCGTACATGTCACATGGCGAGCCCCAAACGTTTAAATCATGAGACAGAATGAAGGAATTTTTCTGAATTCAAGAGTTTTCAAACTGAAATGGAATTTATGTGGATTCATGAGCTTTTAAACAAAGCAACAATTATGTTTGCAAAGTAAGGCGTTCAAAGAATATTTTCTGCATACGAACTCTGGAAACGCATCTTGTTGGTATCTGTTTTGAACGTGAATATTTAGTCAAAGTCAAAACAAAGTAAATTTGTTCACTTAGATACAAAACTACAGTGGGCCGGCTTCAGTATTCTTTTGTCGCGAACGCCTCACTTTCCCTCTACATGACATAGTTACCGACGCAACATCTATACCGCAGGCCAAACAACTGTGGGCTCGTAACTTTTCCAACTTTGTCAACATGTTTACATGCCACATGGCTGGGGTTAAACGTGATGTTTGCATGGCACATGGCTGGGCTTAAAATGAGGTTGATGCTTACGGTCGATATGGAAGCAGAAAATGCTTGAAATAAGCTTATTGCTTTTAAAAACGGCAAGGATTCAGTTTACAAGGTAAGACGTCCGAAGCCAGTTTTGTACGATTCTCTGGAGCCGATCGAGACATGCACTGCTTGGCTTAAAAACACGCGAAAGATATTTGACATGTAATGTTTCATAACATAACATTTGCCTACAAAAGTTCAATCTCATTTCTATGTTGTTTGTTTTGGGAAAGTGCGCTTCTGTAAACATAGTCACGTCAACACACTTGACCTACATTTGCGAAATGGCACCCAGTTTTGCTGATCGATAAGCGGGCTTGAAAATCAAAGTTGCTTAAACAAGGTTTTACGAGGCTGTGTTTTAAGGAATTACTTGTAAGACAGTTACTTATTTTCATTGTGCAAGGCATTTGCTTTTTTTTCATTGGAAATAGCCGATTAAATTGTCGGATCATTGAATCTATTTTCGATATGAGTTTAGTTTATTTACATACATGTACGCTTGTTCAGTCGTTCATGTCACGCGAATCTGCTGCTTCGAATTTCGCTATCTCGAATCTTCGTTGGGTTACCTCGAAAATTCGCTACTTCGAACTTCGCTATCTCGAATTTTCGAGAAAGATCGTGAATTTTTCGCTTCGAACCCTACGAAAAACGTTTCGAAAATTCGACGACTTTTCATGGAAAATTCGCGAGAACAAAGGACGTCTTTCGACGAATTTCGTTTGCATAACTTTTGCACAATACTGTAAGAAGATCTTATCAAAAGTCAAAAATCAACTTAGAGCCTTGCCTCAAATCTGCCTGTATCAAATTGCTCATAAAACTGGAAAACTGCTTGGTGATTAGACTATTATATGGGTCACATTTAAGCCATAAAATAATCTTCAAAGTAAAATACTGTGTTGTGGAAGTTCTTCAATAAAATGTAATGTTTGTTAGTCTTCAGAGCAATTTAAATTATCAGAGAATATTACATATTCCAGTTTTTTTATTTCTTTGATGCATTTTGTAAGAAGCATGAATAAAACAGTCACAAAACAGATGACTGTGTTAATTAAAAAGCTGAGAAATCACTTGTGGGGTAGGTATTTTAACACACTCAAAAGCATTGAATTTTTATTGTTAAGATTGGACTAAAGTTTCAGTTTGGATAATGAAATCATACCTGGCCACCAATAAAAAATTCCATATGATTCGTTGAAGAAAACCATTTGTAAAGAAGCATCTTGGTTATGCCCAACAAACATCCATGCATGTAGTCAGGAACCATCCCCAGAACAATATCAAACCAAGGCATAAAGGCCAGGCAAGTGACATCAAACAATCCAGCAACCTAACAAAGTAATGCCTTGCCAATGTAAGCAATGATCAGGTTTACAAGGTACTAAAAAGGGTGCTGGTGCTGTCAGGCAACCATGAAACCTACTAAAAATATAAACATCCAACATTCAAATTATGTGCAAAACAAGAACAAGTATTAAGCATGCTGGAATAATTATTGCAGAAACTGCTACTGCAAGTGGATCGTCGATGAATTAATGACCATTGCAATGGCAAAAAAACTGTACAATATGCACAAATCTTTCAAATCATACAAGTTATAACTTCACCTTCTTTCCTGTCTGATTTGCTTTAACAGCATTGGCCAGAAATGTTGTTGTATTTCTGTTAGGAGCCCTTTCAGTTGGAGACCTGTATGGGTAGCATCTGGTATGCCCTTTGCCTTGAGCAGCTACAAATCCACTCTCCTCACATGTGAGACAACCACTTTCACCATTATGTTGAGTCATATATAAAAGATATGCCTTCCCCTGCAAATCAGTTGAGCCAAGCAATACGGCAGCTTTGACAACTACTGTTTGCGATACTTGTGGCAACTCGATGATTACTCCTGAAATAAAAAAAAGTGACAAAAACATACCAAGGATGGACAATTGGAAATTTAGTGTTACCTGCAAAATTAACAGAAATTAATCATTACAATTGCAGTTTATACTATATAAAATAGATACTTTGAATGCCTTTTATAATTTAAAGCTACATATGATAAAATGCACAGATCTAACACCCTGACCCACCTTCTTTGTACAGTTTGTTCATTTGAGTGGTGAATGGCTCGAAGAAAGCATTGAATGGTGGTTTTCCTTTTCCCTGCCAAATCCCCCAAAGCATCATATTTGTCTTTGAAAACCTAAATGAAAAATTTCAATCAAATAAGATCAATTGCCAGTTCCTGTTATCATTCATACCACATGTAACAACTATTGTAGAACTCTAGTTAACAATTAGATTATGAGCTCGAGATTTCTATGAGGTGATAGTTGATGAGGCCGAAGGCCGAATCAACTATCAACTCATAGAAATCGAGAGCGAATAATCTAATTGTTTTAGTAGAATTCTGTCTAAAGTTTACTTCAAACAACGGTTTCCAATTATTTCTTGACGTATTATTAAACTTTCCGCCTTGAAAAGATTGCCCGGATTGTATTGGCATTTAACATTGAAGTGTGTACGCGCGCGCATCAATTTTTTCGATAATTTCAACTTTTTTTCAAGTCAAGAAACCGTAAATGTCCTTCAGGTAGTCTTCTCAAGATTTTAATCATCCATTTTCATCAACAGTTTCCTCCAAAACTTTAGCAAAACGAAAAAAAGTCGCCATTTCGTAGATGAGTTCAAGCTACTGCACACTAATGGCTGATAGTGTGCAATGGCTCAGCCAATCAGATTACATCATTTGCATTAGTATACTAGTAGAATTCTACTAATTACATATAGTTTTAGGTAATTGGAAAGTGATTTAACATTGACAATGTTGCAATAGTAGAATAACATTTCTTAGAGGAAATCATAGATCTTAAGTTTTCTTCTAAAACTACCTGTCTGGAGATGGAAGCTCATTAATAGCCAAAAACACAGGCCAGAGAGATACACTTGAAGAGGAGTATAACGGTGCCCCATCCGTATTGAAGATGAAACTTATGTTGCATTTGTTATTCAGGAACTGCCCAGGTTAACATAATCTTGTATAGTATTTCCCATCAATTATGTCCGTGATTACTTCTTTTCCACGTTGCTTGATTCTTGCCTGAATGGTTTGCCACACTCCTTCCCCTTCATAGAAAAAGAAAATTACATATGCGCTATAAAACAAAAAATTATTGCTTCATGTAAACAGAGTTTTAAACAGAGTTTATTCATGTTTAATCTACTAGTCAAACAGTAACTTCTCTGCACAACAATTTACTGGTCAAACAGTAACCTCTCTGCACAATAATAATTATTACAACAAACATTTTGATCTAAGAGTGGCAATGTCATAAAATTAAATGCCCTCAAGTTTTGCACAGCAAAATGGTCTTTGAAACATCCCCTCTTATATGAGACCTGATTAACCACCCCCACAACTTTTGCAACTGTTTTCTCTTTTAATTTGTAAGGTCAAATTTACACCTGACAACAAGCGACACATTAAGAGCTGCAAATTAAGCCAAGGGTATACCCAAAATAATATAATAATAATAATAACTTTATTTAAGTGTGTAATATGAGTAAGATCTTTTTCAACATTTTCTTGTTCTCTTTTTGGATGGTATTGAATTGGAACAGTGACTTCCTCTAGGTCTATTATTATGATTTATGACATAACGCAATCAATACCTTTGAATTGCTGTATTGTATGTGGTCTTTGGGTCCATAGTTAACGCTTTACAAAAAATGTTGTATTTTCCATGAGAGTGAACATAGTGTTGAAATTAAACTTACGTTCTAACAAAGACCTCAATTGACTGAAGATGTCCACAGTTACAAAACTATTTTTGTGCAGCTTCTTCCCTTGTTGATGAATACTGCCCTTGTACCTAAGGCTGCAAAATAAAACATTTTTGAATTGGACAGATATTACCATATCATTGTTGATGGTTTATAAAGCAACTCATGCTGATGATGGTATAACTGTAAAGTACTGAAAGGTAAAAAAGTTAAAGCCTGTCATTAAGGCAAGTAATGTAACTCATCAGACCAGAGCTTCTCCTGGTTTTTGTTACCTTAGTCAATCGGGAGTTATCTCCTCCCTCTTCAAGGGATGCTTATAAGTCCATCATTTGGTGTATGTATCTGGAGAAACTACATGTGTGATCAAAACAGAAAGGTCTAAGAGACAAATGTTTACATAATCATTTACAGCTATAAATAGTGACATTTGCAAATTGTGCACTATCCATAATGTTCTGATAAGTACATACCCATCACAGCCTGGCGTAGAACAGATCACTTGATCTTCCACATCTGCTGGAAACAGTCCAAGACACCTCTCACAAATGTCATAAACAAAAACAGAACAATTTCCACACACTTGATAGACATTTGCATAACTCAGAGATTGCAATGATTCATTCCCTGGGCAAAGCATTTTGAACAAATCAATGATATCTTTTGCAGCCTCTGTTGTGATACAGTGTCTTGCAATTAACGAAAGAATAGCCATGCATGCTTCCTCCTGAGCTGAAAATGATTTTTGCAAGGAGCTGTCATTTGGATCTTCATCATAAGCCAAATCAAATGACTCTTGGTCATTGATATCGCTGCCAGAATCTCCAGAGTCCGAGAAAGAGTCAAAAGCTTTTGAATCAAAGTCGTTGTCAGACGAAATTTCAGTGGAATCACTACAATCGCTTTCAGAGTCTCGTGAAGCACATGTACCTGTAAACGTCTCGATCTCACAGGTAACCGTTTCATCAGATGGCTGCGTTTCCGCTTCGTTGTCAACAGTACTCTGAATGTCCTCCAAGCTGGTTTGGGACGCGGCAAATTCATTTGTAGTTGTCTCTATCTCTTGCAGCGATGTTATTTCATGGCAAGGTGATGTCGATTGATCAACTTGTTGTGTAAAGAAGCGAGACTGAGGGATCCACTGTACATGTGAAGGCCAAGTTGAACTTTTAAAATGGTCATAACGGGTCGACTTTGGAACTGCAATACTGGGATCATCGATGTATTTCTTATACTTTCTTTTGCTGTATTCCACTGTTACAGAACAAGAATAATATTTAAAACCTAGTAGCATGATATTCAGGAGCACATTACAGTGATGTGGTATACATGTTCATCTGCATGAACGTTGAACACAGGATTCAACTTACCTTTGCCGAGGACAGAATTCAAGTGACTTTCGATTCTTTGTTTCCTCGACAGCGATCGGCAGCAAATAGAGCATCTGAAGTATGTTTTATTCGCGTGGTTAATAGTTTCATAAAGCGGATCGACCTCCACATTTTCAGCGGAACTTGAATCCATGTCATAAGTTTGTCACAAATATGGCGACGGAACTTCTTACGCACTCTACCGCACTTGGGTAAGCCAGCGGATTCGCTGTGCTGAGCCAATCACAAAGCCGATCCTTTCACGTGATGATACTCGGCGTGGCCTCGACGCGCTCAAGTGATATTCTCTCTTGGCGCCCTTTTTCGAGTCTTCGCGGTTGATCACTTGTGCGTGGAATTGATTCTTTACTTCGCTTTTCAATTAGTTACAATGGTTTTCATTGTTGTTCAGTGGCTGAACGAGAACAGTGTGAGTGTGGTCAATGAAAAGAAAGTTGTTGGCGAGGACGTCGAATTAAAAGAAGGCCTTACGGTTGATATATCGACTGGTACGAGTAAGGGAAGGCTTACCATTCACAAGGCTGAGATTTTGAAAGTATTTGGTGAGTATTGGAAATAATGATTAACTCTTTTCTTACTTTAAACTGTGAAACATAAGCTTATTGTGACACCAAGGAAATTCAAAGCAACGAATGGACAAAAGCATAATAAATGCCTTGTTTAATTTTCGTATGCAAGAGCGTAGATTTCGTTTGGATTAGCTTAAATCCTCACTTTTAATCTTTTGGATTTAAGCTCAGATCCTTGGTTGTACTTTCGCTTGATTTTCTGGCAAAAATCTTCAGTTACAAGGCCAATATACTAGAGTGAAATTATTTTACGTTTATACAATGGATCGTTGCGAATTAACGACCACGTTCAACATCTCCATGTGGCTAAATTTCCGCTCGGTAGCGAACAATAGATCTCGCAAAACAACAATACAAAATGGCGGGAGGTTAAAAGCTTGTCATCTAATTTTATTCTGATCTAAAAGAAGTCTCCACGCTGCACTTTAGCTAGTACTGTTACAAGTATGCAAATAAAGTATTATTCTTATTTAAGGAACGAAGGTAAAGGCACTTGAGTATGAGGCAAGCGCTTGGTGAAGACAACTACTCAAACTACTACCACTGACGCCAAAGGTAAAGTTCTAATTGATGTTCACAAGCCTATTTTTGTGTAATATTAAAAAAAATATAATGCAACATACTTCTGCATTTATTATAAGGAAAAACTGCTATGCTATCTTCACAGATACCACAGGCAAGAGACAACGGAAGCCTTCCAAAAAAGTCAGGGAAAATGAAGGGGAGCAAGAAGGTAAATCATACCAAATGTTGAATGTAAAAGGTTTCACTTTGTCAAAACTTTAAGTTTTATTCAGTAACAATTATTTCTTTAGCCCATCTAACAGTGTTCCATGTTGTTAATAATAAAGGATAAAATTACTTAATTAAGAATGGAGATATTTACAAAATCAACCTACACAATACATACAACTAAAAAAAGTTATGTAAAAAGAATAGCTAATGGCTTTGTTTAAACTTGACCTTAACATGTGTGTCAAATCTTTACTTCTACACTTAGATGCTAGTGAAGAGCAACAGGGAGAAAAAGTTCTAGCAGATGATGCAAAGGGTGGTAGGGGTAAGTTTTCCCAGCTATTTTTCCAGTGTTACTGTCATTTTTACTATTGATTAATTGATTTGGTCTAAAGATTTTTTAACTTCCTGGTATAACATCTTGGATTTTAAATGTTATTCTTAATTATTCGCCCAGTTCCATGATTTTATTCTTGTTTGCAAATAAGGCTTCACATTTTGTGACCTTTGTGAAGTTCTGCCATTCCATATATGATGCAATTTATTTTACAGATGATCAGCAACCCCCCTCAAAAAAGAAAAAAACAAAGGACAAGAAAGTGAAAGGTAAGTTAATCAACTAACAACACAGTCCACACCACATGAATCTCACTGAACCTGCCGTAACACTTTCTTCTGTGTATTATGAAAAGGAGAAACTTCTAAAATATTGTCTTGTATCAAATTTAAAACGGTAGCATTAAATTAAAACAAACTTTTGTACCTTCTTTCTTTGTGTTTTGTTTTACAGAAACTGGTGAAGATAAGGAGAATGAGCTCCAAAGAAAGAAGGTACTTGGTTGTTAAATGTATCATGTATATTGTTAAGGGTTTCTTATAAAGTAACCTTTTGATGGTCAATTTTAGTGGCACCATAATATTTTTTCACCTCTTCCAAATTGTTCATCAATTCCTATTTTATCCAATTTGTGACCTTCTCTGCTTGCACTTAGTAATCTATGCAATGGTTTACATAAACCTCCTTACATTTAAGTAAAATTGGACCTTTTCTTTTCCTAGTTGCAACAGTCTGTGCAGCAAGACACAGTTAAAAACATACTGCAAATACGAAGTACAGAACCAGTTGTCATTCCTGATGATAGCAATGATAATACATCAGCACAATCACTGTCACAATCACCTGTTCATGCCACACACACACATCCATTTCTCACACAGTCACTCCAACACAACCACCTCTATCCATACCCAAACCATCTCCCATTGCACACACTCATGCCACTAACCCTCGCCTTATTACTCCATCAAAAACTCTGCCGTCAACTTTTAAATCTACATCAACACCCACTGCTTACTGCCACGGCATCACACCATTAAATACACAACCTACAACACCCATACAAAGCACATTCAACAAACCACCACCATTTAATATGCCTTCCCTGTCACAAACCCATTACACAAATACACCACTGTTACACCAACAAATAAACACCACCAGCTTCACATCACTGTTGGAGGAGGATCTGGATTTAGAAGATCTCGACAGGACACCATCTCCATCCAGTGAAGTGCGGAATGAATGGGACTCTTTCACTTCGCACTTCACCCAACAGTTTGAGGAACTTAAGGCTGAGGTGGAGGGCCTTTGAGCAGAGGTCAAGCACCTGAAAAAGACTGTGAGGGAGTTGAAGGTAAGGAAAGAAAGATTGCACTATAAACAATAACATCATGCTGGGTTAATCCTAACGAGCAGGGAGAATTCGATATCATTACCACTTACGCCCACAGGGCAAAGAAATAACTTGTCTAAAACTATCGAAAAATTGACAGAGAAAGTGACTTGTCTAATGGGAAAATGTACAACTTTTTAGTCTAGCAGTTGTAGCTTTTTCCATCAGGCAAGTCACAAATTCTCTGTTGATTTTACAATGGCTTTCTATCAAAAACCTGACTACAGGAAAAAGGACCACAAGGGAAGCAAAATTTGTGAGCCCTGCATATACATTGTTTTTTTTTTCTGAGTCCTGTAGCACTGACATTTTGGATGTGCTTTCTTGCCACTTGAGTTTTACTTTTTTTATTTGGCATTGTTTTCTTTTTTCTCAGGCCCTGTAGCACTGACATTTTGAATGTGCTTTCTTGCCACTTGAGTTTTACTTTTTTTATTTGGTCATGGAGCTTTGTCCTTTGAGTCTACAAAAATTGAAATGAAATGACTGTTTATTCTCACAGTACTTTAAAAAGCAAATTGATAGTGAGTGAATTATTATTTTACTCTTTATTTCTTTAGGGAACGCCAAAATAATTCCAGTCCTCAAGCTGCTGGAGCCTTGAATAGTGAAGAGCCTGAGGTGTAACTTTGAAAGGCAACAAACTTTGTAGTGGCCCAAAAGCTACAAAAAGATTTGCAAAAATACAAGCTTGTAGATTTATTTTAAAACTAATAGAAAAATTTTCATAAAATACCCAGACCCTAACTCTCTCATTTGTTCTGCTACATGCACATAGGCTTGAGTTTGGAAAAATATTCTAAAATTCAGTAAGGCTAAAAAAGTCTTTCTTCAATGTAACATGGGTGGTCCAAAAAGAGGAAAAGAGAACCTACAAAACCACACTGGTAATCTTGTTACATCTTATTAGTATAAGTGCATTCAGCAGCCTTCTACTACCTATACTACCTGTACCTTTCAATATTGTCGGACTTGAAGCTTTGATCCAGCAATGTTAATTGAAATAACTGTGTATTACTATCAGTAATAAGTAGTAACTTAGTGTGGATTTTTCTTTTTTGTAGACAACCCATCTTGCTATGATAAAAAATACAACAAAAACCCCTTGAGGGATTGAAAGTCTTACTTTATCAGTTGTTTACTACTGATGAAGTAAGAGAATCGTCTCTCAAGGGAAGAGTTACAGCATCAGGTGGTGAGGGTGTTGCCCTGGACAGAGAAAAGGTGGACTTGATTTACTGTAAGTTGTATAGTTTGGAAATTTTGAACTTAGGGTTCTAAAAGTTGTAAGTTAAACCGCAATTCTTCAGAATGCAGCGAATCCAAGGAAAAAAACTTTTGCTTTGAATTAATGGGAGAGGGAGGAAATAAGGCAAGTACAGCCCTACCCCTTCTGTTTGACAACCACATTATTTGGTGAAAAGGAAAACAAATTCGAAAAGAATAGTACTTGGAAAATTGATCACAAACAAAACATTTTTCCTAAATGCAATTACATCATTAATTTTTGTAATTATTATTTCTTAACTTATTTTTAGGTGTTATGGAAAAGAGATACAACAGCAAAAGAGGGGAAGTGGATAATTTCATCCGGGGGCAGCAGAGAAAGCTCCGTGGACAATTCCAAAAAAAACAGAGCCTTAGCTAAGTTTTGGCTTTTCTTTCTTCCTTACTTTCATTTGTTCCTGTTTCAATTTTTTCTGAAAAGTTTTAAATGAATTGGTAGGTAAATCTAGAAATCCTTTATGGATGAAAACACCATTTAAGTTAGAGAGCACCATCACAGGGATTTTGGTGTATGTTTGGTCTCAAGTATACAAACAATATGTATTTTTGCTTGTGATCGTGTGTCTACTAGACTCTAGAACATCAGAATAAAGATATTAAATGTGTATATAAGATATATACACATTAAAAACAGAGCACAGTGTGTGCAGATTTCTAGCATTTAAATATCCAAGACAGAAGGTCAGAAAAATAAGAACACTTGTCAGACTTTTCAATTTGCAACCAAAACCTCATGCCTGCAAAACTCGAAACTTATTATGAACACCCCTTTTGTACCTTCAGTGGACTAGTATTAAGTCATTTCGACAAAACTAAAGACCAGTTTAGGTTTTCAGTAATGTAAATACATGTATCCTTCCTTTAACTTGTCCAAGTTGAGCTCATGAAAGTGCTCCATTCATTGGCAATATGTAAACATAACTACCGGTATGCCATTATGTATGTTTTAGATCACAAGATAATTTTATGTGTACATAATAGATCATGATATATTACATGTTGAAGACCAGCCAAATTTTCTTGAATCTGTATGATTTTCACAAGAACAAGAAAATAATAATTTTATTATTACTTTTAGATGTGAGTGTATATTTGAAAACTAAACAATGTAATTAAACTATTTTAAACCTGTTTTGAAGTTAATCTGAATGAGTAACATTTTGTATTGTTATGCTAATTCTCGCTATACAAAATTTGTATTCCTGCATTGACTATGAGAAATTCCCAGTATTTCTCAGATATTCCAAAAAATTCCAAGTTATTCTCAGAAATTCCTAGGAATATTTGGGAATTTTTAGGAATTTTAAGGTAAGTTTTATTTGACTTGGAATTCCTAGGAATTCCAAGTCCGAATTACCGTGAAAATTCACACCTTCGATTCCTAGGAATTCCTAGGAATTTTTTCCTAAGAATTCCTAGGATATTCCTAGGAATTCCTAGGAATTCCTAAACTTATTTCACAAGGGTTAGTTGACATAGATTTTCTGCAAATTTTGCAACGAAAGAAAACCTAGGAGACTTGTAGTGCAATTCTAATGCATTATTATGTAGAAAATACAGTACGAAATCACAGCTAGTTCTGGTGGTCAAGAGGAGATCGTGGTGTCGTGAGAGTCTGGTGGCCGGGATTCAACTTGTCCTCTGAACGTGTTTTTTTTTTCTTTTTTTCGTTTTTAGACTTTATTTGCAAGTATCCTTTTATCAGACAAACGAAATACTGAAAAGCATAGTTATTTTGCCAAAAATTAGTAAACTGCTTTTTGTGACTTAGTGCACACGTTGTAAAGCATAAACAGAAATGTCTTCGAATTGTACTATAAGACTTGTAATTGTGAACTAGCACTTGCATTTCAATGGTCCTAGTGGTTTTGCGATATCATTGTTTACTTATATTTACTTTTGATATTTTGTTCTTGTTGTTTCTACATTTTTGCATATCTGGAACAACTTTGATGATGAAAAGGTCGTTTGATCAAAAGTTAGAACTAGTTTAACTGCGTTGTTTACAGTTACAACATGTGCTATGTTGAACAATAGTAACTTCGTGTTTCAATGTGTCCATCTTTGTTGTGTTGTATCGGTTTTTCGAACAAGTCTTTAGTGTTATTTTCAAGTTGCGTCAAAACGAAAAGGACTTGCTTAACTGTTGGTAAGGTTTTCAGGAGTTTTTGGTGCGTAAGTTCCAAGATATAATTTTCTTTTTCTGATGGTTGAACAGTTTAACAATGATCGAGTAATCCATGCAAAAAATCGCGTAGAGTGTGGGAACTTAGCGAAGCAAATATCTTCTTTTGCAGTAGTATTTCTGTTGATTGGTTCGCATTGAACGATAGGGTGGAAATTAAGAATACAGTTACATTTAACTTATTGGTCAAGTATAGCGTTTGGTTCAATATCTGAATGAAACTCGAGAGTCAGTATTTGTATTACTTGTTTGCGTGTGTAATGCGTGTACTGTATCTTTTATTTCATTATTTTTATTTCCAGAATTTTTGGGGTTCCTTGATATCCTATTGGTTTCTAAGTATACAAGCATACAACAGAACTTTCACTTTAAAAAAAAAAATCCAAGTTAAAAATTAAAGACTTTTCACGGCGAAAAAGGAAAAAAGCTGTGCACTGCGGTTATTGAACTCGGGCCACTTGCTTGGCAAGTAAAAAGCAATGTAGTGAGCCACTTAAGCTATAGTTAAGTGCAGGAAAAAAATTAAGCTGTTGATCTTTTTTTAAGTACAGTTGAAAGTCAAAGATTGTGCGTTGTTCAACAGTTTGATCTGTTTAGGTAGAAAAATTGTTTTTTTTACTAAGATTGAAGATTTTGGTGAAGTGTTAGAATGAAATTTGAAAAAAGATGCAGAAAAGTATCTTTGGGCATTTTTTCGAGCAGTCTTTTCACGTGTGGGTCTGAAAAAGTATTTGGGAAGAATGTAGAGAATTTCTCTTACGCACCTTTTGTTTTTTGGCAGGAATGTACAGAATTTCTCTTTCGTACCTTTTGTTTTTCAGGTTTCCTTTGATTTGTTCTCTATGTCGAGGTGTTACATTTTTGGGTATAAAAGGAAATATCAGGTGTTTTCTATCCTCTTTTTCTTCGATTTGAACGTCGTTGAAAGTCATCCTGAGTTCCTCTGTTGATTTAGAGAAGAGTTTCAGCTTGTTACTGAAAGTGTTCGTAAGTGTCGGCTCATTCATGAATGTCTAGTTTGCAATGGTAGTCAATGTTCGGTTGAAATTAAGTGGTTTACGACCACGAGGTTAACAAGGTTTCTTTGCTTTTCAGGTTGTTCTTATTTGCTATCGTTTTCTTGTCTATAAATCCGGTGTTTCGGACATCTTCAGACTGTTTGGTAAGTATCGTCTTTCTACCGAATGTTTAGTTGGAGATTGTCAGTGTCTGTTCTGTTGGAATGAAATGATTTGCGTCGACGAGGTTAACAAGCGTTTTTTGGTTTGCAGTTTGCTGGTATTTGCTGTTCTTACAGTATTGTGCAAAAGTTATGCAAACGAAATTCGTCGAAAGACGTCCTTTGTTCTCGCGAATTTTCCATGAAAAGTCGTCGAATTTTCGAAACGTTTTTCGTAGGGTTCGAAGCGAAAAATTCACGATCTTTCTCGAAAATTCGAGATAGCGAAGTTCGAAGTAGCGAATTTTCGAGGTAACCCAACGAAGATTCGAGATAGCGAAATTCGAAGCAGCAGATTCGCGTGACATGAACGACTGAACAAGCGTACATGTATGTAAATAAACTAAACTCATATCGAAAATAGATTCAATGATCCGACAATTTAATCGGCTATTTCCAATGAAAAAAAAGCAAATGCCTTGCACAATGAAAATAAGTAACTGTCTTACAAGTAATTCCTTAAAACACAGCCTCGTAAAACCTTGTTTAAGCAACTTTGATTTTCAAGCCCGCTTATCGATCAGCAAAACTAGGTGCCATTTCGCAAATGTAGGTCAAGTGTGTTGACGTGACTATGTTTACAGAAGTGCACTTTCCCAAAACAAACAACATAGAAATGAGATTGAACTTTTGTAGGCAAATGTTATGTTATGAAACATTACATGTCAAATATCTTTCGCGTGTTTTTAAGCCAAGCAGTGCATGTCTCGATCGGCTCCAGAGAATCGTACAAAACTGTCTTCGGACGTCTTACCTTGTAAACTGAATCCTTGCCGTTTTTAAAAGCAATAAGCTTATTTCAAGCATTTTCTGCTTCCATATCGACCGTAAGCATCAACCTCATTTTAAGCCCAGCCATGTGCCATGCAAACATCACGTTTAACCCCAGCCATGTGGTATGTAAATATGTTGACAAAGTTGGAAAAGTTACGAGCCCACAGTTGTTTGGCCTGCGGTATAGATGTTGCGTCGGTAACTATGTCATGTAGAGGGACAGTGAGACGTTCGCGACAAAAGAATACTGAAGCCGGCCCACTGTAGTTTTGTATCTAAGTGAACAAATTTACTTTGTTTTGACTTTGACTAAATATTCACGTTCAAAACAGATACCAACAAGATGCGTTTCCAGAGTTCGTATGCAGAAAATATTCTTTGAACGCCTTACTTTGCAAACATAATTGTTGCTTTGTTTAAAAGCTCATTAATCCACATTAATTCCATTTCAGTTTGAAAACTCTTGAATTCAGAAAAATTCCTTCATTCTGTCTCATGATTTAAACGTTTGGGGCTCGCCATTTGACATGTACGCCATGTGCGAGCCCACAGTAACTTGAGCTGTGGCGTTACCAGTTCGCGCGGAGTCTGGGTTACGCAAACATTGGCCGTGTCTGCGAGTGGCCCTTGTGTTCAACAAACGTGAGCCAAGAAACCACCAAAGAACAACGGTGTAAGAGCTGCGATGCTTTCAACGTGAAGTAAACAGTATAAGGAACCTTTGAAGTAATACAGGTGAGTCTCGTATAAACCTGTTGTATAAACGGACACGAGTTTCTCGTAAAGTTTACACTGTGAAGTAAAATCAGAATAGAATCGTCGCGGCAAATTCGAACTGGGCATATTATCGTCCAGAAAATGCGTGGGACTGTTTGAGCAGAGCAAACAAAGAGTGAAATTTCGCTCAAATGTTCTAAGTCATTGATCGAACACTGCGAATTGTCTCTCGAAAATTCGAAGTATATTTTCGTTCTGAGCGAATTGTCGTTCGAAAATTCACGTAATTGGAAACAATAGGCATCACGAATTATCGTGACTTTTCGTTGAAAATTCCCTTCCATCGAAAATTCGATATTTTTTCGTTGAAAAGCCAGAAAAGCCGCGAATTTCGGCGAAATACGTTTGCATTACTTTTGCACAATACTGTAGTTTTACAATTTTACGTCAGGAGATATCTTGATAGTGTTTAGTAAGTATGCGCTATTTTAGCCATGTGTACTTTGCAATGTGAGTCACTGTTTCGTTCAAGTTAAGTAATTTACGCGTACGAAGTTAATAAGGTTTCTTTGCTTTCTAGGTTGATCTTACTTGGTCAAGTTTGTCTTGCAAATTTCACGCTTCACGAATATCATCTGTTTTTGGTAAGTATAGTATGATTAAGCAATGTCTAGTTTGGACTTTTAGTCAATAGTTTGTTGAAATTTATTGACTTAGCTTTGTGCCGCTGTATTGTATTTGCAATGACGTCAAATTCAACTGAAGTTATGATTTTTTGAAATGTATGAACTATCTTGCGAGATTTGGATTTACTGTGAAAATTACCGACCTTCCTTTTTACGGCGCATCAATAAAAACTGGCGCTTGACGCAAGATTACAATAAAATCAACAGTCTTGTAGCTCGTTTAATTAACTTTTTAATGGTATATTACTTGTGCAATTTGATTCAAGTAAATGGCAGTTGTCAATTTTGTAAACATTTTGTAGTGGTATGCACGAGTTACAATTTGTAAGTTGATAAACACTTACCGATGGCAAAAATTCTGTTTGCGCTCGTCGACAAGCAAACACATATAGTCTAGTAGTTTATTTATTTAGCTTTCTAACGGTGTGTTTCCTTTTAAAATCAGTTAAAAGAAAGATGAGATAAAAATTTTTGAAGTTGCAACAATAACAGTGGTCGACAAATCCAAAGCGAACGCATGCCTTGTTTTCATTTTTACGGCAAGAGAACAAAATTCACACGTTCAAACGGCAAGAACGAGTAAAAAACTGTCTTATAGCAAATTTTCTCAGCTTTCTAGCGGTGTATTGCATTTGGAATGAAATTAAATGAAACTGGAGTTATGATTTTTTTAAGTCTATGCACTATGTTGCAAGATTTGGATTTAGTTGGAAAATTACCGAGCTTGCTTTTTACAGCGCACAAATAAAAACTAGCGGTTGATGCAGGATTACGATAAAATCAACAGTCTTGTAGCTCATTTGATGAGCTTTTTAATGGTGTATCACATGTGCAATTTGATTCAAGTAAACGACAGTTGTGAATTTTATAAGCATTTTGTAGTGGTATGCATGAGTTACAATTTGTAACTTGATAAACACTTATCGATTTACGGCACGACGCCAAAAATTCTGTTTGGGCTCCTTCACAAGCAAACAGCTATAATCTAGTAGCTTATTAATTTAGCTTTCCAACGGTGTGTTTTGTTGTAAAATCGGTTAAAACAAAGACAGTATATTAAAGATGAAACAACAACAACGTGATATTGAATTTATGGAGACCTCAGAAAAAAATCCGAGTCCCAGATGGGATTTGAACCCACGACCCTCCGTGATCTAGTCGAATGCTCTAACCACTGAGCTACTGGAGACTCTATGGTGAGCAAGGGTCAATTTGTGGGTCTCGACTGGAACGGCATCGCACGGTTACACAGTCAAGTAATGACTGGCACACATTAACTCACTAACAGCATCGTGCTGTCACATTAAAGCATATCAAGATGCAGCCAACCAACCTCCAAAGTGAGTACATTAAAGATGAAATAACAACAACATGATATATGGCTGGCTGTGCTGTGTAACTGCGCGATGCGGTTCCAGTCGAGACCCACAAATTGACCCTTGCTCACCATAGAGTCTCCAGTAGCTCAGTGGTTAGAGCATCCGACTAGATCACGGAGGGTCATGGGTTCAAATCCCACCTGGGACTCGGATTTTTTTCCGAGATCTCCATAAATTCAATATCATGTTGTTGTTATTTCATCTTTAATATACTCACTTTGGAGGTTGGTTGGCTGCATCTTGATATGCTTTAATGTGACAGCGCGATGCTGTTAGTGAGTTAATGTGTGCCAGTCATTACTTGGCTGTGTAACCGTGCGATGCCGTTCCAGTCGAGACCCACAAATTGACCCTTGCTCACAATAGAGTCTCCAGTAGCTCAGAGGTTAGAGCATCCGACTAGATCACGGAGGGTCGTGGGTTCAAATCCCATCTGGGACTCGGATTTTTTTCCGAGGTCTTCATAAATTTAATATCATGTTGTTGTTAAAACAAAGACCAGATAAAATTTTACAAGTTAGACAAATAACACTGCCTGACAAATCGAAAGGAAACGGATAAATTGTTTACATTTTTACGGCAAGTGATCAAAATTCACACGGTCAAAAGACAACAATAACAAATATACTGTCTTATAGCAAATTTTCTCAGCTTTCTAGTGGTCTATTGCCTTTGGAATGAAATGAAACGCAAGTGGACTTATGATTCTTTGAAGTCTATGCACTATGTTGCAAAATTTCGCTTTACTGCGAAGATTACCGACCTTGCTTTTTACGGGTGACAAATAAAAATTGCCGCTTGAAGCAGGATTTCAATAAAATAAACAGTCTTGTAGCTCGTTTAATTACGCTTTTAATGGTGAATTACATGTGCAAATTCATTGAAGTAAACGGCAGTTCTCAATTTTGTAAGAATTTTGTACTGGCATGCATTACTTCCAATTTGTAACTTGATAAACACTTACCGATTTACCGCATGACGCGAAAAATTCTGTTTGCGCTCGTTCGCAAACAAACAGATATAGTCTAGTAGCTTATTAATTTAGCTTTCCAGCAGTGTGTTTTGTTGTAAGATCGGTTAAAAGAAAGACGAGATAAAAATTTTTCAAGTTGGAGGAATAACAGTGTCCGAGAAATCCAAATCGAACGGATAACTTATTTACATTTTTACGGCAGGTGAACAAAATTCACACGCTCAAACGACAACAACGAGAAATATACTGTCTTATAGCAAATTTTCTCAGCTTTCTAGCAGTCTATTGCATTTGGAATGAAATCAAATGAAACTGGAGTTATGATTTTTTGAAGTGTATGCAGTCTATTCACATATTTCAATTTCAAGAACACGACAGACTCTTTCTTAATTGAATTAAGCGTGGGTGCAGACCACAGTCTCGTCTGCGGTTTTGGTGCGTGCGTGACATGTACTGATCAGTAAATTTCCCTTGGGGAATTCCACTGTGTTTTTGGCAGGTAGATTTTCTGTTGAGACTGTCAAGGAAATAACCAGACCAAAGTCAAAGTGCAATTAAAGAAATATTATTCAAGTGACATATCAAAATACATCCACTAACTTTTTTTTTTTTGCACTTTGTTGTAGAAAACTTCGTCATCAAGCGTCCAATTGTAAGTAATTATTACAATAATAAATAATAGGTATATTGCAGTACGCTTTTCGCCCATAATGCAAATGATTACTCTAAGTGCAGCAAAATATTGAAACAGAAAAATATTCAAAGAAAACAAAAGCGCTTAACGTAGAACGATGAAAATTGGAGAAAAACAATCTTAAAAACAAACATATGAAAGACTCTAAACAAGTAACAGACACTTAATATTCACTGTTTCAAAACATTTGTCGATAAATAAACCTAACTGCAAATGATCCTACAATTGGTTTACAAAAGAAACACTACACTAAATTGGTTCGTTTTTCTGTCATTATTTGAAAAACTTAAGCTTCAATTTTGTTAACTAATAGATGACAAAGTGGACGGATATTTTATCATTGAATTTCTGGGCTAAAAGAGTATGGAAATATTTAACTAGAGATGTAAAAAGAGCAAATAGAATTGAACGTCTGCAAGAAGAAATTGCAAGTCACGCAGAAACAATAGCAACCAAAAAGCGCGAGTTAACAAATAGTTTAGGCGATAAGCAACAAGGATCGGAAGCGTCAACTAGCTATTTCCAACAAGAAGCGCAAGACTTGGAATTCTGGATGGTACATTCGAGCTGGACATATTGCGAGAAGTGTAATCAGCTGTATACCACCAAGATGATGCCGAATTTTTCCAAACGTCCAGAAGTCAAAACTTACAAGACGTGTACTTGCAAGAAGAACAGGTATGTTGTACCGAAATTTGAAGATGTTCCATACGAACTACGAAATCTTTCGGAGCATGAGGTAAGAGCATTAAGACTGTTGGACATCCACACGGGTGACTATGAGAGACACAAACACGGATACAGGACAAAAGGTGGAATGTTCCAATTAACTTGGAGTGAAAAGTTAGTCCAAGAAAAAATTGAAGAACTTGTTGCGCATAGCAAAAGAAGATGCCAGAAAGCCTACTCGTACTTGATGAACAGTTCTGAAAGTTGTTACTCGCATTTCATCAAGAATAGAGAAGAAGAAGTTGGAAAAGAGAGATTCAATTTGTACGATTACAGACACCGTACCTGAGTTGAATGTTGCGTGTGGCCCCAGTTGTATCCCTTCAAGTCGTGGTGTGAAACTGTACTAGATGGAAGAGAATCTCGTTTGAGCAGCAAGATCTCTTACATGACTAAGGTAATGTCGGAAATAGCAGATTATGGTCTGATGCACGAAGTTCTTCACTTTCATTACGACCTGTGGTTGTGGCAGATTGTTAGCAGAGCAATATCACAAGGTAAGAAAATGAAATGCACTCCTAATAAAGCACTGGAAAGTAAGACATTCTCGACTGAATACTGGAGATGGCAACATCGGTATTTGATGGATGCAGTGAAGCAGTTTGGACACCCTGACTTGTTCATCACCATATCTCCGTTTGAATGGACCTTTCCGCAACCTCCCTGGCTACAGAAATTAAGAGAAGAGACTGGTCATGGCCCCACTAATTTGTCTGCATTTGAAACAGTCCATATCGTGAAAGTCCTGAAGCAAGTGGTTCGTGGATACCTCACTGGTTCTAACTGTAATCG